>JAGKTI010037607.1:0-10862 GCA_018397915.1 Birgus latro | reverse complement strand
AAGGAAGGGGCCAGAAACAAGATCTGAGGTGACGGGCGTGTGGTCAAAGGCTTACTGATCTCTCCTCACCAGAAATTCCACACCGAACGTGATCACAGCTGGTCCCGTACCGAAGTTGTAGCGGTAATGACTTGTGGATCGAGTGTCCTACGCGCTTCAGAGGCTGGGGCGATGACACTGTCGAAACGGACGCTTTGAAGGAAGTGCAAGGACCCTGTGGCGATGTATTTATAAAGGGGTCTGATCCAGCTTGCAAGATAGAAAAAAAAAAAAAGCCTCCATAGCCGTTAAATATTATCATGAAATCCAGGGGTAACCGGCGTTGCCCGGATAAAACGCTATGACCGAGCATGCCAACACTGACACTGGGGAGGCACCCTCTGTGGGAGGCGACCCCCGAGGTCCCATTTTACTCATTACTGCCTATCTTTCTATAGCCAGACGCCTCAGTCCCGTAAGGGGTGGATATATTTCCCATTGACCTATTCCCATGGTCTTATTTTCCTACTACCCACTCACGCACCAGTCCTTCCCACGATTCCCACTTGCCCACCCACCTATCCTGCACACCCACTCACTCACACTCCCTCACCCATCCTGCCTACCCACGCTACCCCACAACACCCACCCTACCCCCCTATCCCACCCATTGTAGCTACTATTGATATGGTTGTAAGAGAAATTAAAAACTTCATGGTAATTGGTCACCATATTTCCACCATATTGACTTGATTAGTTCTAATTACTGTAGTTCTGATTTTGGCCATCAGGGGAGTGAGCCACTTTAGCAACTTTAAACCACGTCAGTAACTTTCTCATAAAAAGTTACTCCTATTAGACACCTTTGGAGCCCTCAAGATAGTTCATCCTTAATTTTCATAGCATACAAACATACAGACAGACACAGTTTCAAAAATAAAGTTATATTTTTAACGACTTGTGGATTTAGTTTCCAACTGCGCATCAGTCCCTGGGGCGGCGATGTGCCTGGAACGGACGCTGTGGTGGAGGGTATGAAGATATATTTATAAAACGATTTGCAAGGGAAAAAAACGTGTTCATAGTTGTTAAATATTACCATGAACTATTCTGGTAACGACTTTTGGATCTACAGTAGTTCCCTGCATGCATCAGTAGCTGGGGCAGTAATGTGGTGGAAATCTTACTGTGATGATGCCTTTTTAGATGCGGAAACACCTCCGGGAACAGCCCATTGAGTTAGTCACCCCCTAAGTTTTTTCTTTTTTATTTTTTAGGCATGAGGTGCTTCATTCCTATGGACTTTAGCGACGACCCGTTCTATGGCTATCTTGGTCCAGCATCCATCAAGTACTTTTGTATTAGGGAAAAAAAATGTTACCGCCATACGATCTTTTTTTAAATCAGGAAGGTTGTCCCGTAGTGAGGAACTAAACGGAGGGTATATGTAACCCTTTCACAGCGAAAATCTGGGGCTGGATTCACAAACATTCTATCATCATCAGTTCTTTGTTGTGCCTATATTCGATTTATTTTCAGCTGCCAAAGATCCGTAGCCTCTCTTCAGTTCAGATGATGTCCAAGTACAGTCAGATTGGAGAATATATTTGGCTAATAACCAAAGAGACTCATCCCTACCTCATAACTAAGGCTCATCGAATTTTAAGACACCACGCCTTAGTACTCAAGTTATTGGAGTGACCCAGTTCCATCATATGAAATAAACTGACTATAGGTCTTGTTTTTACAGGAAGGACAAGAAATGCATCAAAAGCGGACATCATAGCCAGGACATTGATTCACGGATAATTTGCGAGCATATTTTATCCGACAAGAAACTGTAACCCCTTTTCTTGATGGTAGATGTAGTAAGAGTGGGGAATTTGATCTGACTGATAACCACGGAGACTCAGTTCTACCCCATAACTACGGCTTATCGAATTATGTGCAACCATAACTCAGTATTTGAGTTGTAAGAGTGGCAAACTTTCCTCAGGCGAAAACAAACTGACCAAAGGATTTGTCTGTACAGGAAGGGCGAGGAAAGAAGAGTGCAGAAGCCCTCCACGTCACCTGTTCTCCCTGCAAATGAAAGCCTAGTTTAAAATAGGGAATCAATCATAAGGTTGTTCGTGAATGTGGCCCCTGAAGGATGTGCAAGGTGGTCCATATATAACACTCCTCTTCCACTCCTCCGAACGACTTCTCGTGTGTTGCAAGGACGACTCAGTCAGCTTTATCAATGTCTGTCCTGCATCATTTAATCATTTCCAACTCCCACTGCCACATCCATACCCACACAGCCAGTTTTATCAATGTCTGACCTGCATCATTTAATCATTTCCTATTCCCACTACTTCACCAACGACCACACCAGTAAAATGAGTCGTCCTCGCAACACATAAGATACCGCCAGGTGAGTCTGCAGTGAAGCGCTGCATTTCTAAGTGATCTCATGCATCAAGAAATCCATCCATCCATCCATTATCCAATCCTATGTCGCCCCACAGAGGAGCGTTGGAGCCCGGGGCTAGGCAAGTTGGTCATGACATTTAAGATGAGAGTGACCAGCCTCACTCATCCCTGGGTGGCATTACATGAGCAATAAACCCCAACCATCCCCTGGATATAAACCTTCACCGGTTCAATCCGATTGGAGCGCCTTAATTACCCACTACCACCAGGCGCCAAAATTTGATTATATGGTTACCACCCAGCGTATTAAATGGTTTCCTGGTGTCAGTCCTGTACTAAGAACATACTCGTACTTTTTGTCAGCACCGGCAGATCATTTTATACAGGGTGGTTTTCTTGGTATACTTTGGTCCAGCTCTCAGTCTTTACGGAGCTCCAGTTACTGAAGACTGGGGTGAAAATGTTGTCTCTCATGATTTTCACATCATTAGTTACTGTAGCTCAGTAATGGTTGAGAAATTAACCTTCTGAAATTTGGCACACATTTTACTGGACACCTGACAGACTCTGGAATGACTCACTATAGTGCATTTACTCCACTTGAGGCGCTGGAGAGGAGCCTTCCCGCGGTGCCGCTGTTGCCCTGGCTAGAGAGAAGTAGATGTGCCTCCAACCTGGGAACAGAATTTCCCCATCCTGACCTTCATCCTGAAAGAAGACCTCACGCCCGTATTATTAAAAAATATTGAGCATGTCTCTGGAAAGAACACTCTCCCTTGCACTATGGAAAGTCAGACTCTATTTTTGTCATTATTAAAACAGCTGATCGGACGCGGGCTTTCGAGAGCCGATTGGTATGCCAGCAGCTACTTTTCGGTAATGTTGGTATGCCTGCATACATGACCGTGTTCGAATTGTCTGAAACAAATTTAAAATTCAACAGTCAAAATGCTTCCGGAAATATAATGTTAATAGACAGTCATTGTTTATAATCATTTTTCCATTTTAAAATTAAAAATAACATGTTAGAAGATGTATAAGAAACCAGAAATGGGATATTATGATAATGAAAGTCCCTGGCTCATTGATAATAATCGAACGATTTGGGTTTGTTTATGTCACCTGTCAAACTGTTCAGCAAGATGTCGCGTTCTCAATACATCACCACTAAAGAGCGAAACTACCTGCTGGATCTCACTGAGGATAGAAAAAACATCATCTTCAACAAGAAGATGGATGGAAGGATAATTCCCGTGAAAATGAGGACGTGGGACGAGATATGTAACGCTTTAAACACACCTGGATTGGGACCTACCAGAACATCCCAGAAGTCAGGAAGATTTGGCAAAATATGAAAACAAGGTGAGTGCCAATATCCAACTAGGTTTTATTAATTTAGATATGTGCAAAACCATAATTACAATGTTATATCTTTACTGTCATGTTTTCTTAGCTAACACTTCCATCACTGGGGATTCATTAGATGACCGTTAATACGAACACTTATGAAAATCTGAGTCAGGTTTTTAGTACATGAAATATACAAATGAAATTAGATAACTTACGTCAAGATTATTACCAAAGAATTAAGAATATAAAGGTTCTGATTGATTACAGGCTAGGGTTTGTTAGGTTTAGTTTGGTTAAACCCCATAAATAACCCTTCAAGCAGTACTGGTACAATGGTAGTAAAAGAAGTATGCCAATATCATGATGGAAGAAATGCCGTGCTTTCTTATTGGTGAGGTCCAATATTTGGGTAAAATTTTAGATGGTATGTTCTTCACTTCAGCCCATACACTACTCGTCTTGGTGGTGATTTTTTTTTTCTTGGTTTTCATATGATTTGTTGGTTCCTTTGGTGGAAATGTCCAGTTTTTGAGATACACACTCTACCACAAAATGAATCAGTTACAAGCCATTATATGCATCCCCACTTAACCTAACCTAGACTCCAATCAGTTTACTAATTAAAATAATGTGACTCGCCTCACTTTACCTCAGGGACAATAATATATAAGTATTCAACAAGGAAATTGGTGTCTGCCTCCTCAGTTATAAAACTGCCAAGGTAATAATCTGTGCAACTGGCTGGATAATCAACGATAACAGGTTATAAATATATAAAGCGTGAACAAATGGTCTGATGAATACTTACACGATTATCGATGTTGATATTGTAGATGTTGCGACGGTTGAGGTGCAGGGTCGTAAAAACACCGTGAATTGCTTCAGTTTTACAATTATACTTTTTCCAGAGATGGTAATATTTCTGTCATTTATCTGGCCGATCACATATGTAAAGAAAATAATTTCAAAGGATTTTAACGTAACTGAAAAAAATTGAGTGCACTTGTGAGCCAGCCTACCCCTGTCTCAAATTTGTTGCCTACATTCCAATAATATTTTAGTGTGAGTGTGAGTGCGCCGAGTTTAATAATAACAAAGTGAGTATAGCAACCACCGAGAGCCACTCAATTTGTTTTTAATAGTACGGGCGTCAGTCCAGCCTGGCAGAGCGCCGTCTCTCGGGTGGGGGCAGCTGCTCCCCGATATGTCCTGTTTACCCCCTACACATCACAAGTGCAAGACACTCGAGGATAAGTTCAGTGTATTTCTTGCAGAGAATGTATCCCCATCACATGTACTACACTAACGTATGCCAGACAACACAACATAAAGGTGTGTGACAGGTGCAGCCTGTCCACAAACACTTTTGTCACACCAATCATAACTTCCTCCACCCTCTCTAACAAACCCTCACTCACACAACCCCAGACATCACAACTCACTCCCTGTTCACAGGCACTACAGTACAGTATAGACTCACGCCGGATGCACACCGTCTTGAACACACATAAACAAGTTACAGCTAACCGTATACGACACATACATGGAAAATACAAAACACTGGCTTCCTAACTATTTGTGCGGTAGACAGTCATATTATATACCGGGGAAGTCATCACGGAAAAAAAAAAAATCCCAATGGAGTTCCACAGGGCTGCATACTCTCACTCGCACTCTTCATCCTATTCATGCATGGTTTTCCCACACCCCAGCTGCCAACAAACACTGAAAGGTTCATCCATCTATCTATTTATCTATTGCCAGACGCCTTAATCCCGTAAGAGATGGCCACAAACAAATAGCTTCCATGTCACCCTGTCTCCCGCCATTTCACTCCCCTGCTACCAGCTCACACCTCCCTCTCTCATATACCTCTACTCTATCGCTCCATCTCATCCTTGGCCTCACCCTCCTTCTCCCCCTTCCACCTCACCCACTTTCCTCATTAGTCTCTCGTTCTCCATCCTCTCCACTCGGCCAAATCTCCTCAGTGTATTTCTCCTAACGCATTCTATCACATCCACATCCACACCACAACACTCCTTCCTCATTTGTCAGTCTGTCTCTCCATGTAACTCCACATGCTCCTCTCAAATACCTCATTTCCACTGCTCTCACTCTTGACTTATGTCTTGCCAACAAGGTCCAAGCTTCACTGCCAAACGTCAGAGTTGGTATCACAGTTCTGTCATGCAGTGACTTTTTTACTTCCATGTTCACTTTCCTGTTTCTAATCACTGCTTTCAAAGAACCTGCAACCTATCTTCCTTGTTGTACCCTTTCAAGCACTTCAAACTTCCATCCTTACTCATCACACTACCCAGATACTTAAATGCACTCACAGTTTCCATTTCCTCATCATCCAACCTCGCTATACATCCAATGACTCCGTTTCTCTCGAAGACCATAACTTATTCTTCCTCGCATTAACCTTTAGATTCCGTATCTTACACACTCCTCCAAACTCATTCCCCTTCGTCTTCACTTAACAATACAGTACCATCTGCAAACAACAGTACAGAGAGTTTTCAAACGTTCCCCTCTCTCATTAAAGCCGCTCCATCATCCACTGCCCTACCTTGTATTTCTTTTATAACTCCATCCATATACAGGTTGAACAACCGTGGAGACATGACACATCCCTGTTTTAATCCAACATTCAAATAGAAAAATTCGCTCAATTCACTATCCACACGCACTGGAGTCTTAGACCCCTCATACATACCCTTCACGGCATTCAACAATTTCCCATTTACTCCTTATATTCTTAATATTTTCCATATTCCTTGTCTATCAACCCTGTCCTATGTTTTCTCTAGAAACTCTTCCACTAAAGATCTCTTCCCTTCCTAAAAACTCCCTCTTCTTCACCAACTAATTCCTCTTTTATTTCCCTAACTCTGTCAATAATACCCTACCATTCACTTTTCCTATTACACTAAGAAGACAAATGCCTCTGTGATTACCACACACTTCTTTTTCCCTTTTTCCTTTGTACAGGGGAATAATTGTACCCGACTTCCAGTCCTCCAGGGCTCTACTTTCCTCCCAGGCCAATCTGCACATTTTCCATACCCAGTTTGCTACTATCTCTCCCCCATGCTTCACCATTTCACCAAACACTCCATTAATTCCTGAGGCTTCCTTCATTTTGACTTTCTTCATTGCTTCCACTACTTCCATCCTACTGTTTTCTTCCTCACTTCTCACCTCCCTCCTTCTTCCAGCCATTTCCCAGCCACTTATACTCGCATTACTTTCATTCTCTTTGTTTAACAGTTACTGAAAGTGTTCTCTCCATCTGCTCTCTTTTTCTCCCTTCTCCACTAGCAATCTACCATTTTTATCTTTCGTTCCCCGACTAACACTTCTTTATCGCCCTGTCTAACTCTCTTTTACCTCTTTCTAGAATATTTTCTTACATTCCCTCCACTTTACACTCAATTTCCTTCCAAATTCCTCATCCACTCTTCTTACTCTCTCTTACTAATCTTTTCACCCCTTTCTTCCTCTCTACACATACCTTTCTCTTCCGTCTCTCAACTTCATCCATGTCTCTGCCTCCCATCCACTCACTATATGCTTTCTTGTTTGTTCCACAGCTTGCCTCGCCCCTTCATTTCACCATGCTGCTCCTTGCACCCCCTTTCGTCTACTCTTCACCCCACTCACCACCTCACATGCTCCACAGATTTCTTCTGTGAATATCTTTCACACACTTTCCACCTCCCCCATCTGCTCCAAATCATATTTATCCAATCGCTCCTCCACTTCTCTCTTATATTCTGCCTTTTTTCCATCCTTTTGCAATCTTTCTACCTTAAAGGTTCATGGAGGTTATAACTACCCTAATTTGCACAAAAAGACATCAAGGAACAGCAGGAATAAAAGGAACAAGAAGCCACTGCAGTAAGCTCTGCTATACTAGTACATAAGCCCGTCTGTGGCTACACCCTCTAGAGGTTATGTCCCCACCCTCCTATTTTTCCCAATGGACCTATTTTCATCCTATTGACCTATTTTCCTCCATGGACCAATTTTATCCCTTCGAGCCATTTTCTTTTGACTGTGTGTGTGTGTGTGTGTGTGTGTGTGTGTGTGTGTGTGTGTCTATAAAGCAATTAAAAGTTTTGATCTGATATGGATAAAAATATGTGTTGGAGATCAAGTAGTCCAGTATCCAAAGGGCTTTTGGGACCGAACCGTGTGAAGTTTTACTGCTGTTTTTCGTACTATGGCATGTCCGTCATCCGGAATTTACCGGGTGTCAATCTTGCTCCGTTGGTGATTTTTTTTTAGGTCCAAAAACAAAATGGCCTCCTGCCGAAAGAAAATCATTCATAAATTCCTAATTACTGGTGATAAAAAGTCGACATTTCTGTCCATTTATATGACTTTGAAAGTCATTAAATCCGTTTTTGTTATCCATTTCTTCATGTCTGCGATAAATGACGATGTAACAAAATATTTCCGATTCTCATTAAAATCAGATACGTATTTATTCAAAATAACCACATATTTCCAGATCAGGGCATGGTGCAGGACCAGAAACAGCCATAAACGTCATCCATAGCGCAAAATATGCTTTTTATACTTTGCACTGGACTTAAAGGGGTTGACCTCTTATTTAATAGAAAAGTGGGTCAGTGGTCCTCACATGGCAGGGCCAACTTAAAGTTTTTAAGCAACGTACATCAAATTTGTGGAAGGGTTCAGGTTAAGGCAAGGACAAAGAGATTCGATCTTGGGAACAATCAGGTCAAGGTCACAAGGAAAGGTTAAAAGTCAAGGTGCCTGGGTCAAACTACCTCAAACAGTTTTGGTTTGATCTGAACCAATGGGCGGGTTCAGGGTGAGGCAAGCATGAATTAATTCCATCTTGAAATCAATCAACTGAAGGTCGAGGTCACAGGGCAGAGTCACCAGTCGATGGGAGTGGGTGTTACACTCTCTGAGTACTCTTTCTTGCATTCATTCTGTTTTGGCATTAGCTCTCATGGTTGAGAGAGCGCCTATTATTTTATTACAATTAACACCAGACGATTTTATCTACCTAACAGTGACCTATAGGAATCCGAGATTATTACACTTCCGCTCGGAAAGCGCGTGTGGGGGGGATGGTTTGATAGGTGCGCGCGCGTGTATGTTAACAAAATATCTCGAACAGTTTGTATCCGCCGTCAACTAAACTTTGTGGAAGTGTTGAGAGTCAGGCAATGAGTAAACTGACATTTTTAGAACAATAGGTCAAAGATCAATGTTACTCAGCAATAGCAGTTTAAACAATTTTGATCCAATTCAGAATATACAGTACTTAGGAGAAAGGTCGAGGGTAAGGCAAGAATTAAGTGATTCAGTTTTGAGGCTAATCAGTTCTCAAAGTCGCAAGACAAAGTCTGAGTTTGATCGGTGTGTTTGTTTGTTGACAAAATTAATGGTTTTGATCTGATTCTAAACCAGTGCATGATGGAAGGTTTGAGGGTCAGTCAAGGAGCAAACTTGTTGTTTTACAGAACAATAAGTCAAAGTTCAAGGACACAGGCAAGGTCAACTTAAAGTTTTTATCCAATTTAGACCAAATTTTGTGTGAGAGTTGAAGATGAGGCATGAGTGAAAGGATTCGATTTTGCCACCAGTCAATGAAAGGTTAAGGTCACAGGGATAGGTCATAAGCTGAGAATACAGGGCAAGGACATCTCGAACAGTTTTGATGTGATTTTAACCAAACATGGTGGGAGGGTTAAGTGTCAGACAAAAAAGAGGGGATTCAATTTTGAGAACTATTATAGGTAAAAGTCAAAGCGAGACCCGTGTCGGTGTACGAACAAAATAACTAAAACAGTTTCGATCCGATTTGGATCAGACTTGGTAAATAATCTGAGGATCACCCATGAGGCTGCTTTTTGTTTTTGAGAACAATAAGGCAAAGGTGAAGGTTACAGGGCAATGTCAATTTAAACCGTTTTCATGCGATGTAGACTAAACTTTGTGGAAGGGTTCAAGGTTAAATAAGAATAAAGTGATACGATTTTGTCAGCAATCAGTGGTCAAGGTCACAGTGAGAGCTGAAAAGTCGAGGTCGCTGGGCAAAATTAACTCAGATAGCTCTGATTTGTTTTGATCAAAATTAGCGGAAGGGTTAAGGTTGACGTGAGTGAAGCAATTGGATATTGTTAGTAATCTGTTAAACGTAAAGGTCACAGAGCGAAGTCAAATATTCTTCCCTTAGACCAGTCGGAGCGCTCCTTATCAGTATTAGTACCATTTGCCCTGTCATGCTCGAGACAGCTCTGTTAACTAATTCCATCTATCGTCAGACCATTTTATTCAGCTGAGAGTGAGGCGTAGGAATCTGAGAGTCTTACCACTCAATCTTAAACATAACCTCAAGAAAATCTAGCCAGGGGCAGCTACAAGACGCTATTCCAACAAACACCATTTTAATCTATTGTCCAAGGCTATTATTTTAGATGTTGCCAGATAAGTGTCAGTCCTATAGCTCTTTCACCGCCTTCCTTTTACCGCACCGCGTCCATCTGTGTGTGTGTGTGTGTGTGTGTGTGTGTGTGTGTGTGTGTGTGTGTCGATCAGTCAGTCTAGCTACCTATCTATCGGTCGATCAATCATCATATCTATCTATCTGTCTGTCTGTCTGTCTGCGTGTCTGTCTGTCAATAGCCAGACGCCTTGATCCCATAAGAGGTGGCCACATACAAATCGCCTCCATGTCACCCTGTCCTCTGCCATTAGGTTGTCCTCCGTCCAACTCACACCTGCCTCTCTCATGTCTCGCCACCCCATTCCTTAATATCACCCTCGGTCTTCCCCTCCACCTCATTCACATACACTCTTCTGGTCAGCTCGTCATTCATCCTAGCCACATAAATGAAAAGTCTTACTCTTCATAAAACAATGGCATTCTTGAAAATACTGCCAACAACGAAGTAACCAGACCTCTTGGTTCAGTTAGACTGGCCTTAGACTAAGTAATTCTGAGTAACGGAGTACTGAGACTGATGCTTAAGCAATGACGTGATGTAGTGCACCTGTAATGCACCGCTGGAGCACTCAGAATATCAAACGAGTGATTCAAAAAGTAAAGCACAGGGAGAGCCTTG
>JAGKTI010037606.1:0-10862 GCA_018397915.1 Birgus latro | reverse complement strand
GGGGCCAGGCAGCATCCCTGCTTGACAGCAGGTAGAGGAAGGTCTCCCACATATGCCTATCAATAATCACCTGCGAAGCTTGAAAAATGTGCAAACGAAGGGCCTTGCAACTGACTGACGTATGATGCAAGTCGGTGGGTCTGTCCGTGGAGAAAAGTAGTGACATGCATCGTACGTACTACACAACTCCACATGCCACCACTTCGGTGCCATCACCCACCAGCCATATTGACGAAAGGCTAGGGCTATCTCATACTGGACAGTTGTTTTGGTATTATCTTGGGTATTTTTAGACATGTATGTCTTTGGCAGATCAGTAAAATCTGCTTTAACAAAATTCATATTCTTACGCTGTTTTATGTCTCAGCCAGGATTCGAACATGGATTCATTAGCTTGGCAGGCTACTTCTTTACCGATTAGAATTTTTCTTGAACTGAATGTAATGGTTTGCTTTCAGCCTAACTAATCTACATAAGTTCTTAGAAACAAAAGGCTGTTATTTAGCCATTTATTTGAGGAAGGTTCTCTTGTAATATGAAATATAAGAAAAACACAGAATTAACCCTTTATTATGATTCTGTTGTTGTTTTATCAAATCTTGATTAGCAGTTGACACTGTTTTGAACTTCAATTATTGATTATTCACCGTTTAAACTAAATCATCTAAGTATTACCAAATATATATGTGTAGTGTACCGTTCCCCTGGTGCTTCTTTAGAATCCAGTGTATTTGACTCCGTATCCACGCAGCTGACTTTCTTTAACATCACCCTTAGCACCGAAAATACAATTTTGGGTGATTTGAACATACATAATGTAGAAGGGTTATCACAGTCTGCCAGGACTGACAATACAGGTCTAGAATGAGAGTTATTTGCATAATTGTTGAATGTCATGCAGCTGGTAAAGCAACCAACCAGAATACCAGGTAATCTTGACCATAACGCCTATCTCTTGGAATTATTCTTGATAAATGATGCAGAGCAATACAGGATAGAAGTACTGTCACCATTTGGATCCTCCAACCACGATCTCATCAAAGCCTCATTAGTCAATTCACCCAAGTCTCCCTGTTCTGAACCTGTCAGGATGACCCGACAGCACTTTGTTAGGGCAGACTGAGATGGATTCAGAAATTATCTTGCTGACACACCATAGCAGTCTCTCTTCTCTAGTGACACCATTTCTACTCAGTCCCACATTAATGACTTAATACAAGCTTGTATGAAATTATTCATACCAAGTCAACAGTCCATTAAAATTTCGGACACCCCAAAATGATTTGTTATCAATTGTCCAGCAACGGCCAAAAAGTCATTAGCATATGATTCTTACTTAAAATAAAAAACATCTGAATCACTCAGTCAATTTAAAACTGTCTGAATCCATGCAAAAGCAGTAATAAATCTCGCTAAGTCAAACATTCTTAACAATAAAGCACTCACACTACTTACCAATCCTAATTACAATTGAATATTTTGGTCAACTCTTAACTCTTTCAGTAATAACTTTAACAAGTTATCACCCATTTCCCCACTAAAATCTTCAGAGGGTAACATCACAAATGACCCGCATGGTAAAGCGATTATCCTTACCAATACATTTGCCAGAAATTCTACGTTAGAGGAAGTCAGCCAGAACTCCCCAGGGCTGGAACTTGATTCTCCCAAAATTGCTCCCCTTAAGATACAAAGTACTGCAGATGTGTAAAATCCACCATAGACAATTAAGCAACCAACATGGCTCCAGGCCTTGATGGAATTCCTACAGTTGTTTTTCAAAAAGTGCTCCTCAAAACTTGCTTCTGTTTTAGCCAAATTATTCAGACACTGCATACATACTTCGTCATTCCCTAATGCTTGGAAAGAAACCAATATCCATCTAATTTCGAAGAAAGGAAGTTCCTCTGACTCCCCTGATTACAGACCGATACCTATCCCATCTTCTGTTGGTAAAGTATATTCCAATTTCCACTCAGTTAACGCCGGCATGCCACAAGGATCATTTCTGGCTGCCACCTTATTCCTGATTCATATTAATAATGTCTTATCTATCACTCATAATCCCGTTCATTCATATGCAGATGACTCAACACTTCACACTTCATTCACACTTAAACACCCATTCACAAAGCTTAATAACTCTAACTCACAACTCGGTACAGCCATCTCCATGAATGAAAACTCATCTAGGATCACCGACTGGGGACATAATAACCTTGTCTCACTCATTGCTAGTAAAACCAAACATTTACAGCTTACTAATATACAGATATTGGTAGATTCCTATATTACCTTCAATGCTAAGAATATTCCTGTCTCCAACAATGCCCTCAGCTGGACCTCTCATGTTAGATCACTTGCTAAAACCACCTCAAAGAAACTTGGATTATTGTACAGAGTTCGTAGCTTCTTTACTGAAGAGCAGTAGGCTATAGTTTATGAGGGTCATGTGCACTATTAGCTGGAATATTGCTCACCCTTGTATAGTGGATGTGGGGAGTTTGCACTAATGCAACTAGACAAAATTCAGAACAAAGCTGTTAGAATTATTAACCCTGCTATTACAAATAAACTATCTCCCCTACAGGAAAGAAGGAATGTCGCCTCCCTTGCATTATTTTACAGATATTTTTATGGCAAATGCTCAGACAAAGTTGCATCCATTGTGCCACCTCTCCATGCCTTGTCTTGTGCTACACAGGCATCTGGTAGTGCTCATGAATGGAATGTCACACTGCCATATTGCATAACTTTTATTCCCCGATCTGCATCTCTTTAGAACTCGTTTACCCAGAGTTGTTTCCCCCTAAACGTCAACCTACAGCTGTTCAAGTCCAATTGTTACAGATTTTTTATGAATGGAGGACACCAGTCATTTGGTGTATGGATTATATCTTTATATATATTTGTTTCTCCTTCCTGTATTCTGTTTTTTAAAAGAAAATGTAACTTTTCTTCGTCTACATATAACTTTGAAGTTTTGCTTACCTTAGAAGAGACTTTTCGTTTTGAATGGCATGGATGCAATATCCATTAACATAACTAACTTAACGTAGTACTGGTTTTCATGATTAACTAGAAAGTCTCCAAAGAATGGCGAAGAAGTGTGAATGTTTGGGAGACAGCGTAGAAGAAGGCTGTGTGTGTGTGTGTGTGTGTGTGTGAAGAAGAGATAATGGAAGTCAGCGTCACTGAAAGTGAGCATAGGAATATAAAAATATTCACATATACAAAAACCATTTGACTTCTATCGCGTATGACGCTTATACACCAGATTCATGGATGTCTTACAGAGCTCGGTTGGAACTCTGGAAAAGAGACTTAATCTAGGGAGGAAAGGAATAAAAAACCTAGAATGACTCACGTCGGTAAACAGAATAAGCAGTTTAATGAACAGCGTAACAAGGCGGATTCTTCCTTTGTCCACTTAAAACCAAAGTGGATATGGAGGGACGGAGAAAGAAAGGCTTTGAATCTCAGGGGTCTGTGCGTCAGGGTGAGTGAAAGACATGTATGGGAAAGAGTAGAACAAAGTGATCTGTGGAGATGGCACTTTACCACCGATTTGTAGCAAATGTGAGGTGACGCAGTCGAGGTAAACCACAAGGAAATCAGCAAGATCCGCTTGTTGTAGGCGATGATGGCATGGACTTGTGCTCATCTTCTGTTGAACAATATACGAAACAAGAATTGCTTTGTCAGAGAGCGATATTATTTAAGAGAGGCGAGCCACATCAAAACAGAAACTTTTAAACGGAATGTTCATTGGTCTTCTCGTCACCAACATCGTCCTCGTCGTAGTCATCATCATCAGCCTGAGTTAGTCCACTGCAGGACAAAGGCCTCTCTCATCTTGTTTCCACCCTACCCTATTGCCTGTTAGCCTGCTTCATTCCATCTCAGCGTATCTCCGAATCTCAGCTCGCATTTTCATCCACCGTCTTCCTCTTCCTCTTATTCTATTTCTAAGCTGCCACTCCGGTACCTTGGTTGTCCAACTATTATCCGTTCCATGACGTGAACCGCCTACATCTATTTATGCTTTTCGACTGTAATGCGTATATTGTCTACTTTCGTCTGCTCCCTTATCCAGAAAGATCTCATTTCATCTCACTATGTCACACGAAACATAATCCTTTCCATTGTACTCTGATAACTCGTGATTTATCGTTCCAAGAATTTTGATAGACTCAACGTTTCCGATCCCTAAGCTAGACCCCGAAGGACAAACTGATTATGTAACCATCTCTTTTTGACCTGAGTTCCTGTGTATAAGTAGTCCTCATTACATTCTGCAGCACGAATGCCAAAACAACAGTAGCCCTATCATCTGCATATGGTCTGCGTAAACTAGCAAAGTTACATTTCTACCTTGTTTATTTGCTCGGTTTCAGAGACTGGGATCTGTCTTCTTTGCCCATAAAAACAACACTGAAATGTATCGTTATCATATAGTCGGGTAAAGTTTTAAGTCCAGTATGAGATAAATAATTAATGAGACTTTTATTTTTTTTGGGGGGGGGAGGGCGTGGGCTGAAAATAGTTGCAGAAAGATCTTAATCTTATGTCCTTTTGGGGAGGGATGGACGCCTTTGGTGCACTATAGATCAATGATATCTGAATGTGAAGACAAAAATTTATGTTCCCCTGCTCTTGTGTGCCACGCCACTGAGGCAGATACTTTAGCACTCACTAGTAAGACGGCTACATAAGACTGTTTTTTTTTTTTTTTAGTCTTCGACGTTCGATGTTTTCTTGAGAAAAGCAAAATCCTTCACTTTAACACAGAACATGACATGTATATATTAAACTGGACTCAGTAAGCTAACATTTATCATCTTGTACTGTGGCTGGGATCGAATCCGTGACCATCCGATGACAATATGGCAGCTTTCCATTGTTCTAGATTAGGAATGCTGCCCGACGGAACGCAGGGCTCGACCACAGGCTGGTGGACAAATGATAGATGTTTGTTTTATGGCATTACAAGTTTCTTGGATGCAAAACCCTGGCCAAGATGCAAAGTTGTATATACTGCATATTTTATCAACGGCTATTGAAGCTGAAAAGAGAGAAAAAATAGGAGTAGACTGGTTAGCCAGTATAATTCTGATCCTGATATGAGGCAGTTTAACAAAGGGTAAGGCATTCCTACAGTCATGAAAGGCACAACTGAAACTGCCACAAAAAAGGTAGGAAGAAAAGTCCAGTTGTATAAAAAAAAAAAACTGACATAGTAATTGCATAAGGAAGGGCAAATGAAAAGATACACTACCGGAGTGAATCCTAGTAAACATAAACCAGTGTATAGGAAACAGAAAAAAATAACTCCGGCTTGGGGATTCAAACCTATGCTCAGCATATAACCGTCACTCTGACTGGTGCTTACGTTAAGCAGTTCAAGAGAAAGAAACTGGGAAAAATCTATGACAACATTTGATAATGCCTCGCTGTATCTTACCTTCCATCCGATCTGAGACATCATATGGTATGCGTGCACACACCCCCAGTAAAGCATGTGAAAGCGTACCACACACACACACACACACACACACACACACACACACATGCATGCATACTGTTGGGCGCACCTGCATGCACACATACACGCACATACACAGCACACACTGACCCATTCAAACACGTGCGACACTCCCCTGTCCCATCAAACCCCCGTCCTGCTCCTGCTTCCGACCATTTCATCCTACTCGGTCGCGTCCCAAAGTTGCGTCAAGACCTAATGAGCCAGTCATCAATATCCAGTGGTACTGAAATCACCGCCTCATGTGTACGAAAACCCAGAAGTTTGAAAGTATTGTTAACCATGATGATGGCCTTACAATGCTATGTTTATATTTTTACTTTTGTAACAGCCAGACGATCTTATTCAACTTTGAGGGAGGTGTAGGAGCAAAACAGCCAATCCCTTCCTGCTCCTTTTTCAGTTCAGCCACTTTCTAAGAAAGTCTGCTGTTATGGCATTCACATATCTTCTTCGCTCCTGCACATTTTCCAAACATGCATTTTTTTTCCCCTTGTTCGGTGCTTGATGCCGCATCATGTTAGGGGCTGACCCTGAAGTAGGATCTCTAAACATGTGCATCCTTTTCCATTGGTGACTCCATCTTTTGAGTTATATTTTCCTCCCTCATATTATTCCCTCAGTAACTTGTTTCACCTCATTTATGAAATATCATTTTTTTTTCCTGCAAACCACTACTTTCTCATATATTAACTTCCCAACGTCTCACTCACCACTCGTTCTATGTGGTCGACCCTCACTGTAATGATAACCGCCATCACCTTCATTACGATATAATAAATGGCATAAGAGAAACCAGGTGTAGGATGTACAATGTCCCAAAGCAGGACAGCCATCGACGTTGTCCAGTGAAATGAATACCGGCAACAATTTTTTATATTCATTCAGCATTCAAAATTCTCAGAAATTCTCAGCTCCTACTCACAGGCAATGTCACATTAAAGAATATTTCACCCAGTCCATATTCTGCAACCGTTTAGTCCCATTCCACTCTCATAGTGCTTCCTTCTGTTTCCCTCACGACCCACCTCACCCTCTGCATCCCCATCACGCAACAAGATTTATACTACGTGTTGCAAATCATACCCGCCAATTGGATGAAATCACAACAAACAGGCCGTAATTTCAACCAATCATTAAATACTCGTATTTCTGGCGAAGTTATGAGACGCTATCATGGAAAATGCGCCACCGGACAGTATTTGAACACATTTGTATTTCTATTACTTGTATATAGTGCGCATGTATGTATATATGTATGGGTGGGGTCACTAACCAATCATTCAGGTTATAACACCTGTTCATCCCCTGCCCCTCCTGTTTCATATAAACACCAGCCTCGCTTCCCGCCATAATCATATACCTATGACCCTATTAACATGTCAACCTGATGGAAAATTCCGCACCTATTCCCCATCATTCACATGACAGTGTACGATGAACTGGCACACCTGGGTACGTTTTCCATAGGTATTCGTATCACTGAATTTATCTTTGTGCAGCAATGGACCATCGGTACAAAGTATAGATTTAGTAAAGATACTCGTATGCTCCATCAGAGTCAGGGACGTATCCAAAGGGAAAGAAGATATATTGCAGATCATAAGCATTTTTTATATATACTCAATATACTGAATCAAAATTCAGTTAGTATACAGTATTAACTATCTCAATATGGGACTATTGGAAGGAAACAGAGAGGAGGTTGTAATTCACAGTAATGGATAAACAGACGATACCTGCTGGATCTACGGGTATAAGATGCCAAGGATCTAGCTCACAGACGGCCACTAAATTATCTGTCCTCCAAACATTGTTGTAAGTACACTGCCTGAACCTGAATATGAGTCTTCCACTTCACTCTCTTCTTGTTTTCCATATCTTTTTGTTGTCTCTCTTCCTGATTGCATCACTAACAAATTAATTTATTTTCCATCTATTACATATATATATCTTTCCCAGGATTACAAAAGCTCTCACCTTCCTCAACTTTCACCATTTCCGCTTCCCTGTTTTCTAGCAAGAAATGCTGCCATTAATGCTGCTTAGTTTATTTCTCTTGTTCTCTTTCCCTCCCTTTTTTTTCCTTGCTCTTCCGAGAATTCCTTTTTTTAAAATGCCCTTTCTCCCTATTCTTCTTGTCAAGAGTCTAATCATTCTTAGTTTTTTTATGCTTTCTTTTTTATATATATTTATCTATCCTCCCATTGCTTTCTTTTCAACCTAGCCCTAACCCTACCCCCATCACTGAAGATTTCCCAGTTTCTTGTCTCACCTTTATCGAAGCTCTCTTTCCCTACCTGTCATTCGCCTTTTTCCTTCTCTCATATTGCAACTTCCTACTCCTTATCTAATTTTTCCATTCTTTTATTCCTCCCCTCTTTCTTTCGCTGCCTTTCATCCTACTTCTTCGACCCATTTTTTCAGGATATTTTCACATCTAGAAAACAATGAACTTAGGAAAAATAGTCTTCATCACATGATACTGAAGACATACAACCTTCTCTCACCCCCAATTCTGTTCTTTTCGCGACAATCCATATTTACTCTTCAGTGACGCCCATCAATTGGCCTGCCTCCTTCGTCACTTCCCTTCACCCTCTCAACTTCCTCCGTTTATTCAACGATTCCATTACAAACTATGTGTTGCCATCTTGAGAATCACAGCAGCCTTCCGCCTAGCCTTCTCAGAAGGATGGTGGCTTGTTGTATTCTTCTTACCTATAGAATATTTTACTGAACTAAGTCAAGGAAAGGCCTCCCACTTAGTGGAAGACTTACATTATTCCCGAGTTAGGTTATTGTTTGAACTGCACTTATGTTAGTGGAAGGTCTGAATTATACTGGAGTTAATGGAAGGCTTAATTTACATACCAGTTAGGGGAAGGTTTGAATTATACCAGAGCCAGTGCAAGGTATAAATTACACTCATGCTATTGGAAGGTCTGAATTTTACAAGAGATAACAGAAGGATTGAATCATACCCGAGTTAAGGGAATGTTTGAATTGTATTGGTGTCAGTGAGAGTTTTGAATTATACTGGAGTTAATGAAAGACTCGCGCTATACCCGACTTAAGGGGAAGGTTTGAATTGTACTTGAGTTAGTGAAATGCTTGAATTATACCAGAGCTGAAATTATGCTTGCATTACTGGTTCACTCACACGCGGCTTAGGAGAATGTTTGTATTGTTATCGAGGTGGTGAAAGATTTGGGTTAAACTTGAGTCAGTGGAAGATTTGGATGATCACCTTCGGCCGGCATCCAGTTCCATAGGTTCGATGGAACTCTACCGGAACGATGCTTCCTCCTGCGTTATGATGAGTCTGTTGGTAAGATCACATGGAAAAGAAGGGATTAATTCATAACCTCTGTACTTGGAACATTAAAGAATATTTGCAGATTTGTTTTTATAATGCACAGGGCTTAGACAGTACTAGGAACAGGGTGATTGAAAAGAGAGTCACAGTCACAAAGTTGAAGAGATAAGGCAAGGGAGATCATAAGGAAGGATGGTGTATTATAAGAGAAAATGTGATTACATATTGTTGTTGTTGTTGTTGCATAACTTTGGTCTGCCTGGCCAAGAAGACTCGTCGACAGTAGGTATTCCTTACACCGTCGATGTCGTATCTGCGTCTTAGTGGTGTATAATTATACTGAGCTCCACTATGTATGTTATGCAGTTTGGAACTATTCTACTAGAAGGGCACGTACTATTTATGACTCCATTTAAACCCGAATCTAATTTGGTAGCTGGGGAGGGCTGGGTGGTGTCCTGATTTTCGACTAGCTAGGTGAACTCGTTCAGCCCCATTTCAGTATATCTCTCATAGGTGAATGTCGGGGTGGGGTGGGGTTTATAGTGCTCTGACTGAAGTGCTCTATTGCCCTGTGCATGAAATGTGCATGTGGATGTTTCTTCTTTTCTGAAGTAGGAATGTGTGGATGTGGGATGCTGTCGATATCAATGGTAAAAGCCATTCTAGTACAACTAAAGATGTTGTCTGGTATTGGGCGACAATAGTTTGGGTTAATCCTGCAGATTCCAGTGTCACCCAGGGTTGATGGTTCGGCATATTTTCAAGACATAAATAATGATAGAACCCCGAACTAGAGACCAATGAGCTTTGTGACCATGAACCAATAATTGAAGGTCTATATTTTACGTACTTCCACTTCAAGTATCTACTTGGGGTACTACAGGGAGTGTTGTTTAGGAGGTGGAGGTGGTTATGACACAACTCCTATAACTATCCATTAATGATGCTACGAGCTGTATACTCAGAAGCTTAACAAATCACTGAAAACTCTGGACCCTGTATCCTTGCATATTCTCATTGCTCTAGGGCGGATGTGTGTGTATGTAGATTAACACAGACATGGGTTTTCACAAATAAGTTTAACCCGAGGCGTCCCGTCGACGTACGGATACATTGCAACGTTTTGTCACGGTGACACCCATCGACATACCCGTACGTTATGCAATTGCAAGGTCAGTTATTTACACTTTTTTCAGGTTTCTCAGGTTATTTTTGGTAGGCATATGGGGGAGACCTTCCTTTACATGCTGTCAAGTGAGGATACTGCCTGGCTCCACCTGACCCCCCCCCCTCCCCCCCCACACTTGTCAATTCATCTCTTAGCAGTGAACTGGCCAGTAAAGATATGTCGCGCCATGGTCTCTCCAATGACGAAATTCACGGTGAAAGTGATTCCTGAGGTGGAGGACAAAGAAATAAAGAAGCTAGAGGAACAAACAAACAGAAGTGATGAGGTGATAATGTCGTAAAGGAAGGTGCCATATGTGGATGTGTTTGTTGAGTGAAGAGTGCTTATATTGCCTATATTATTGTGTGAAAACCAATATAGTCTTGTACTACACATAGATTCGTACCAAATAAATATATAAATACATAATTCAAAGTGGCTTGAATTAATTAATCCTCCCATAGCTCGTTTTCTTTGAAGCCAGGTACCCTGAGAGAGAACGGAAAGGTAAGGCTGACTGTCACCTGTAGAAACATTTATAAGCTCAGGAGGGCGATTTCTCTATGAATTTTCGATGTTTCTCACCAAAAGCGGATGTTTGAGCCCAAAAAAATAAAAATCCTAAATTGCTCGAGATTGGGGGGTATCGGAGGTGGGAAATCGGTCGGGACATGACAGATTAACTTGCTACCCCAGGTCCGAATCGACCTCAGTTTAATGAGCTGCAACCACAGGATGATCCTGTCTACGTATGGGCTAAAGTGTAGGAATTACAGTCTTATTACACATGACAGTGAACAACCTATTCTGTCTCAAAGGTTTGGATT
>JAGKTI010037605.1:0-10862 GCA_018397915.1 Birgus latro | reverse complement strand
GATGGGATGGGTGGGATGGTAGGTGTGGATGGGATGGGTGGGATGGTTGTTGTGGATGGGATGAGTGGGATGGTAGTTGAGGATAGGGTGGTTGGGTTGGTAGGTGTGGATGGGGTGGATGCGATGGTAGTTGTGGATGGGATGGGTGGGATGGTAGTTGTGGATGGGATGGGTGAGTTAGAAGATGTCGGGATGGGATGGGTGAGTTAGAAGATGTCGGGATGGGATGGCTACGTTTGTTGGTGTGGGGGTGGGGTAGCTGAGTGATTGTTTGTCTATGGTGTGGGTGGGTTAATATTTGTGGGTAGGATGGATGTATCACTCTTTGGGTGTAGGTGGATGGGTATGGATTAGCAGATGTGTGGATGAGTTTATCCATGAATGGGTGTGGATGGGAACATGTTGGTGGATAAATGGTGAAGGTTAATGGATATGTGGAGGAGTAGGTGCAGTGGTTGTTCGATGGTACTGTCAATAGGTACGAGTATATGTCAGTATGTGCTTAGGTTTGGGTTGAGAGCAATGTGAAAGTGTCGGTTTGGGAGAGGGGGGGAAATGTGAGGGTGGTACTTGAGGGGAATGTGAAGGTGTCTGGTAGGGGGAAATGGGAATGTGTGGCTGAGGAGAATGTGATGTGGGTAGCTCTTGGTGGGGAGGCCTGGTGAATGAGTGTGGGAGAGTGCGTTGGAAACGGAATCTAAAGTTGAATGTAGGGAGGAGTAATGTTATGGTCTTCGAGAGAAATTAAATCAATAAATGTACTATGAGACTATATAAGAAGGAAGTTGAAAATGTGAGTGCATTTAAGTACTTGGATAGTGTGATGAGTAAGGATGGAAGTTTAGAGGATGAAATGTTTGAATGGGTACAACAGGGAAGTAAAACAGGGATGAAAGGTTGCTCGTTCTTTGGAAGCAGTGATATGGAAATGGGAAGTGACCTTGGAAGTATAAAGGTCGCTGTATGACAGCAATGTGATACCAAGTCTAACGTATGAAAGTGAAGTTTGAACCTTCTTGGAAGGACACAAGTCAACAGTGAGAGCACTGGAAATGAGGTATTTGTGAAGTGCTTCTGCAGCTACGTAGAGAGAGAGCCTGACAAACGAGGAAATGAAGATGAGATGTGGTGTGAATGTAGATGTGATTGAAAGCGTTTGGAGAATTTCAATGAGGTGGTTTGGCCAGGGGAGGCGGTAGTTCGATCGGTAGAGGGTTGGCTTGCAGTCCCGTAGGACCCAGGTTCGAATCCTCGCTGGTGCAGGGAACATATTAAGGATCTGAATTTCATTAAATCAGGCTTTACTGATCTACCAGAAGACCCGCCGACATGTCGTAAAAATAACCCCGCTAATACCAATACACCAGTCCTGTATGAGACAACCCTAGCATGTATTCAATATGGATGGTGGGTGTTAAGCGCCGAAGTGGTGACATGTAGAGGTGTATGGTATGTAGGAGGACGACTGGGCCTTGATAGCAGGCTGTAAAGCCTATGCCCAGAGTCGGACACATATAAAAAAAAAATGTGGAGAGGATGGGGAGCGAGAGACTAACAGAGAATATGTGAGTGAGGAGGAGGGGGGAGACGGAGGGGGAGTCCAAGGATGAGATGGAGGGATTGAGTGGAGAGGTATAAGAGAGGGTTGGGCGGGGGAGCTGGGAACAGGGCAGTAAAATGGCGGGGGAAACGGTGACATAGAAGCGATTTGTTTGTGGCTACCCCTTACGGGATTAAAGCGTCTGGAAATAGAGCGTGAATATGTGGGTGTGGGTGGGATGGTGGTTGAACATGTGGTAAAATAAGTCAGTGTGTGTGTGGGTATGTCGGTGGATAGGAAGTAAATTCGGCTCAATAAACATCCTACGGACATAGCAACCTGCGTTTCACAACATGGAAGTAAAATAGGGTATTGATGTTGCTGGATTTTGAAAGCAGTGATATGGAAAAGGGAAGTGACCATGGAAGTATAAAGGTCGCTGCATGATATCAGTGTGAGTTAAGTTACGTTTGGACCTTGCTAGAGGGACACAAGTCAAGAGTGAGAGCACTGGAAATGGGGTATTTGTGACTTGCATGGGCAGTTACGTGGAGAGACAGCCTGATAGACGAGGAAATGAAGATGCGTTGTGGTGTGAAAGTAGATGTGATAGCAAGCGTTTGGAGAATTTCAATGAGGTGGTTTGGCCATGTGGAGAGGATGGAGAGCGAAAGACTAACGAGGAGAGTGTATGTGACTGAGGTGTAGGGGAGAGAGAGAGGGGGAGGCCAAGGACGAGATGTGAGGATGGAGTGCAGAAGTAAATGAGAGAGGGGGGTGTGAGCTGAGAGCAGGGCAGTAATATGGCAGTGGACACGGTGATATAGAGGCGATTTGTTTGTGGCCACCCCATATTTGATTAAGGCGTCTGGAAATAGAGCGACAGGTGCGTGAATATGTGGGTGCGGGTGGGTGGGTGGTTGTGAGTAGGTGGGTGGTTGTATGAGTGTGGGTGATTGCATGGGAGGGTTTGCGGATCAGTGGTTGGGTAGGTACGTGTGGGGGTGGGTAGATGAACATGTCGGAGAGTAAGTCAGTGAGTGTGTAGGCATGTGGGTGGATAGGTAGGTGTGGGTAGCTGGTTGTAGGTGGGTGGGTGAATATGTAGTTCGCCGTGGGTGCGTGGGTGGATATGTTGTTCGCCATGGATGGGATGTGAAAGTGTGTGAGTGTAAGGAAAGTGGGTGTGTAAATATTGAAGGTGTTGGTGTGTGTGTGTAGGGGTTAGGGTATTGTGGAGTGGATGGGTGAGTGACTATGTGGCTATCCGTGGGTGTGTGAATGTGTAGGTGTGAGGATAGGTCGGGAGGGTAAGGGTAGGTGATTGAGGAAATAGTTTAGTGTGGGTGTGAGTGTGGATGTTGGTGGGTAGATGGGTACATGGTTAGCCATGGATCGGGTCAGTGAATATGTGAATGTTAGGGTGTGCGAAGAGGCAGTGTGGGTGTTGGTTGGTGTATGGGTCGGTATGTGGATCTAAAGTTGAATGTAGGGAAGAGTAATGTTATTGTCTTCGAGAGAAATTAAGTCATTAACCGTACGATGAGGCTGGATGATGAGGAAATGGATAATGTGAGTGCATTTAAGTACTCGTGTAGTGTGATGAGTAAGGATGGAAGATTAAAGGATGGAGTGCTTGAAAGGGTACAAGAAGGAAGTAAAACAGGGAAGAAAGGTTGCTGGTTCTTTGAAAGCAGTGATATGGGAAAGGGAAGTGACCATGGAAGTATAAAGGTCGCTGTATGACAGCAATGTGATACCAAGTCTAACGTATGAAAATGAAGTTTGGACCTTGTTGGAAGGACACAAGTCATGAGTGAGAGCACTGGAAATGAGGTATTTGTGAGGTGCATGTGCAGCTACGTGGAGAGAGAGCCTGACAAACGAGGAAGTGAAGTTGCGTTGTGGTGTGAATGTAGATGTGACTGAAAGCGTTTCGAAAATTTCAGTGAGGTGGTTTGGCCATCTGAAGAGGATGGAAAGCGAGAGACTAACGAGGAGAGAGTGTATGATTGAGGTGGAGGGGGGAGAGAGAGAGGGGGAGGCCAAGGATGAGATGGAGGGATGGAGTGCAGAGGTATATAAGTGAGAGGGGTGTGAGCTGGGAGCAGGTCAGTGCAATGGCGGGGACACGGTGACATACATGTGATTTGTTTGTGGTCACCCCTTATGGGATTAAGGCGTCTGGAAATAGAGAGACAGGTGCGTGAATATCTGGGTGAGTGTGGGTGGGTGGTTGTGTGAGTGTGGGTGGTTACATGGGAGTCTTTGTAAATGGGTAAGTATGTAGGTGGATAGCTGAACATGTGAAAGAGTAAGACAGTGTGTGTGTGGGTATCTGGATGGATAGGTAGGTGTGGGTAGCTGGTTGTGGGTGGGTGGATGAATATGTAGCTAGCCATGGATGGAATAGGTGAGTGTAAAAGTAAGGAAAGTGGGTGTGTAAATACTGATGGTGTTAGTGTATGCGTGAAGGGGTTAGGGTGTTGTGCAGTGGATGGGTGAGCGACAATATGTGGACATCCGTGGTTGTATGAATGTTTAGGTGTGAGGATAGGTAATGAGGGAGTGGGTAGGTAACTGAGGAAGTAGTTTAGTGTGGGTGTGAATGTGGATGCTGGTGGGTAGATGGGTATGTGGTTAGCCATGTGTCGGGTCAGTGAATAGGTGAATGCAGGGGTGTGCAAAGAGGCAGTGTGGGTGTTGGTTGGTGTATGGGTCAGTATGTGGATCTTTGTGTGTGGGTAGAGAAAGTGTGTGTACGTGGGTTGAATTATGGGTGAGTATGTGGATGTGGGCGTGTGGGTAAAGCAAGTGTGGGTGTGGGTTGGAGTATGTGAGAATTGGTGTGTTTGTGAGGACGTCAGGATGTAAGGATGTGGGTGTAGATGGGAATGGCAATGTAGGTGAGTAGGTAGGAGTGGGTGTGGATGGTGTAGATCGGTAGGTAGGTCTGAATGGGATGGGTGGGTTGGTAGTTGTGGATGGTGTGGGTGAGTTAGTAGGTGTCAGGATGGGACTGCTGTGTTTGTAGATGTGGGGGTGGGGGAAAAGTGATTGTTTGGCTCTGGTGTGGGTGGGTTAATATTTGTGGGTTGATTGGATGCATCACTGTTTGGGTGTAGGTGGATGGGTATGGATTAGCAGTTGTGTTGATGAGTGGGTCCATGAATGGGTGTGGATGGGAGCATGTGGGTGGATAAATGGTGTAGGTTAATGGATATGTGGAGGAGTCGGTGCAGTGGTTGTTCGATGGTAATGTCAATAGGTACGCGTATATGTCAGTATGTGCTTAGGTTTGGGTTGAGAGGAATGTGAAAGTGTCGGTTGGGGGGGGGGGATGTGAGGGTGGTACTTGAGGGGAAAGTGAAGGTGTCTGGTAGGGGGAAATGTGAATGTGTGGCTGAGGGAATTGTGATATGGGTTGCTCTTGGTGGGGAGGCCTGGTGAATGAGTCTGGGAGAGTGCGTAGGATACGGAATCTAAAGTTGAATGTAGGGAAGAGTAATGTTATGGTCTTCGAGAGAAATGAAATCAATAAATGAACTGTGAGACTATATAAGAAGGAAATGGAAAATGTGAGTGCATTTAAGTACTTGGATAGTGTGATGAGTAAGGATGGAAGTTTAGAGGATGAAGTGCTTGAATGGGTACAACAGGGAAGTAAAACAGGGAAGAAAGGTTGCTGGTTCTTTGAAAGCAGTGATATGGAAAAGGGAAGTGACCCTGGAAGTATAAAGGTCGCTGTATGACAGCAATGTGATACCAAGTCTAACGTATGAAAGTGAAGTTTGGACCTTGTTGGAAGGACACAAGTCAAGAGTGAGAGCACTGGAAATGAGGTATTTTGAGGTGCATGTGCAGCTACGTGGAGAGACAGCCTGACAAACGAGGAAGTGAAGATGCTTTGTGGTGTGAATGTAGATGTGACTGAAACCGTTTGGAGAATTTCAGTGAGGTGGTTTGGCCATGTGAAGAGGATGGGGAGCACGAGACTAACGAGGAGAGTGTATGTGACTAGGGTGGAGGGGCGAGAGAGAGGAGGAGGCCAAGGATGAGATGAAGGGATTGAGTGGAGAGATATAAGAGAGGAGGGGGCTGGGAACAGGGTAGTAAAATGGCGGGGACAACGGTGACATAGAGGCGATTTGTTTGTGGCTACCCCTTACGGGATTGAAGCGTTTGGAAAAAAAAGCGACGGGAGCGTGAATATGTTGGTGCGGGTGGGTGGGTGGTGGAACATGTGGGAGAGTAAGTCAGTGTGTGTGTGGGTATGTGGGTGGATAGGTAGCAAATTCGGCTCAAGAAACATTCTACGGACATCGCAATCCACGTTTCACAACAGTCAAGTAAAACAGGGTAATGTTGCTGGTTCTTTGAAAGCAGTGATATGGAAAACGGAAGTTTCCATGG
Organism: Birgus latro; assembly: GCA_018397915.1. Taxonomy (NCBI): domain Eukaryota; kingdom Metazoa; phylum Arthropoda; class Malacostraca; order Decapoda; family Coenobitidae; genus Birgus; species Birgus latro. The sequence continues at coordinate 4,909 of JAGKTI010037605.1, read as the reverse complement.
AAGTATTAAGGTCGCTGCATGATATCAATATGAGCAAAGTTACGTTTGGACCTTGTTGGAAGGACACAAATCAAGAGTTAGAGCACTTGAAATAAGGTATTTGTGAGGTGTATGTGCAGTTTATGTGGAGAGACAGCCTGACAGACAAGGAAGTGAAGATGCGTTGTGGTGTGAAAATAGATGTGATTGCAAGCGTTTGGAGAATTTCACTAAGGTGGTTTGGCCATGTGGGGAGGATGGAGACCGAAAGACTAACGAGGGGAGTGTATGTGACTGAGGTGAAGGGGGGAGAGAGATGGGGAGGCCAAGGATGAGATGGAAGGATGGAGTGCAGAGGTAAATGAGAGAGGTGTTTGTGAGCTGAGAGCAGGGCAGTAATATGGCGGTGGACACGGTGACATAGAGGCGATTTGTTTGTGGCCACCCCATATGGGATTAAGGCGTCTGGAAATAGACCGACAGGTGCGTGAATATGTGGGTGTGGGTGGGTGGGTGGTTGTGGGTGGGTGGGTGGTTGTGTGAGTGTGGGTGATTGCATGGGTTTGTTTGCGGATGAGTTTTTGGGTAGGTACGTGTGTGGGTCGGTAGAGGAACATGTCGGAGAGTAAGTCAGTGTGTGTGTAGGCATATGGGTGGATAGGTAGATGTGGGTAGCTGGTTGTGGGTGGGTGGGTGGATATGTAGTTCGCCATGGATGGGATGTGAAAGTGTGTGAGTGTAAGGAAAGTGGGTGTGTAAATATTGAAGATGTTGGTAAATGTGTGTAGAGGTTAGGGTATTGTGGAGTGGATGGGTGAGTGACTGTGTGGCTATCCGTGGTGTGTGAATGTGTAGGTGTGAGGAGAGGTAGGGAGGGTGTGGCTAGGAAATTGAGGAAGTAGTTTAGTGTGGGTGTGAATGTGGATGTTGGTGGGTAGATGGGTACGTGGTTAGCCATGGGTCAGGTCAGTTAATATGTGAATGTAGGGGTGTGCGAAGAGGCATTGTGGGTGTTGGTTGGTGTATGGGTCGGTATGTGGATCTAAAGTTGAATGTAGGGAAGAATAATGTTATGGTCTTTGAGAGAAATTAAGTCACTAACCGTACGATGAAGCTGGATGACGAGGAAATGGATAATGTGAGCGCATTTAAGTACTCGGGTGGTGTGATGAGTAAGGATGGAAGTTTAGAGGATGAAGTGCTTGAATGGGTACAACAGGGAAGTAAAACAGGGAAGAAAGGTTGCTGATTCTTTGAAAGCAGTGATATGGAAAAGGGAAGTGACCATGGAAGTATAAAGGTCGCTGTATGACAGCAATGTGATACCAAGTCTAACGTATGAAAGTGAAGTTTGGACCTTGTTGGAAGGACACAAGTCATGAGTGAGAGCACTGGAAATGAGGTATTTGTGAGGTGCATGTGGAGCTACGTGGAGAGACAGCCTGACAAACGAGGAGGTGATGGTGCGTTGTGATGTGAATGTAGACGTGACTTAAAGCGTTTGGAGAATTTCACTGAGGTGGTTTGGCCATTTGGAGAGGATGGAAAGCGAGAGACTAATGAGGAGAAAGTGTGTGAGTGAGGTGGAGGGAGGAGAGAAAGATGGGGAGGTCAATGATGAGATGGATGGATGGATGGAGTGCAGAGGTATATAAGAAAGGCGGGTGTGAGCTGGAAGCAGGGCAGTGCAATGGCGGGGACACGGTGACATAGAGGTTATCTGTTTGTGGTCACCCCTTATGGGATTAAGGCGTCTGAAAATAGAGCGACAGGTGCGTGAATATGTGGGTGTGTGTGGGTGAGTGGTTGTGTGAGTGTGGGTGGTTACATGGGAGTCTTTGTAAATGGGTAAGGAAGTAGGTGGATAGCTGAACATGTGAAATAGTAAGACAGTGCGTGAGTGGGTATGTGGGTGGAGAGGTAGGTGTGTGTAGCTGGTTGTGGGTGGGTGAATGGATATGTACCTAGCCATCGATGGAATAGGAGAGAGTGTAAAAGTAAGGAAAGTGGGTGTGTAAATACTGATGGTGTTGGTGTATGTGTGTAGGGGTTAGGGTGTTGTGGAGTGGATGGGTGAGTGACAATGTGTGGCCATCCTTGGTTGCATGAATATGTAAGTGTGAGGATAGGTTATGAGGGAGTGGGTAGGTAACTGAGGAAGTAGTTTATTGTGGGTGTGAGTGTGGATGCTGGTGGGTAGATGGGTACGTGGTTAGCCATGTGTCGGGTCAGTGAATAGGTGAATGCAGGGGTGTGCGAAGATGGAGTGTGGGTGTTGGTTGGTGTATGGGTCAGTATGTGGATCTTGGTGTGTGGGTAGAGAAAGTGTGTGTACGTGGGTTGAATTATGGATGAGTTTGTGGAGGTGGGCGTGTGGGTANGTAGGTGTCGGGATGGGATGGCTGCGTTTGTAGGTGTGGGGGTGGGGTAGCTGAGTGAATGTTTGGCTGTGGTGTGGGTGGGTTAATATTTGTGGGTTGGATGGATGCATCACTGTTTGGGTGTAGGTGGATGGGTATGGATTAGTAGATGTGTGGATGTGTGGGTCCATGAATGGGTGTGGATGGTAGCATGTGGGTGGATAAATGGTGTAGGCTAGTGGATATGTGGATGTGTCAGTCCGATGGTTGTTGGAGGCCAATGTCGATATTTATATGTCTGTGAGTATGTGCATAGGTGTTGGTTGAAAGGAATGTGAAGGTGGTGTCAGTTGGGGGAATGTGAAGGTGTCGGTGAGGGGAGAATGTGAAGGTGTCGGTGAGGGGAGAATGTGAAGGTGTCGGTGAGGGGAGAATGTGAAGGTGTCGGTGAGGGGAGAATGTGAAGGTGTCGGTGAGAGGGGGGAATGTGAAGGTGTCGGTGAGAGGGGGGAATGTGAAGGTGTCGGTGAGGGGAGAATGTGAAGGGGTCGGTGAGGGGAGAATGTGAAGGTGTCGGTGAGGGGAGAATGTGAAGGTGTCGGTGAGGGGAGAATGTGAAGGTGTCGGTGAGGGGGGAATGTGAAGGTGTCGGTGAGGGGGGAATGTGAAGGTGTCGGTGAGGGGGGGAATGTAAATGAGTGGGTGAGGGGAATGTGATGTGGGTCGGTATTGGTGGGGAGGTGGGTGAATGTGTTGTGGATAGGGGAAAAAGAAGTGTGTGGTAATCATAAGGGCATTTGTATTCTTAGTGTATTAGGAAAAGTATATGGTAGGATATCTTTTGAGAGTTAGGGAAATAACAGACGAATTATTTGGAGAGAAACAGGGAGATTTTAAAAAGGGAAGAGGTTGTGTTGATCAGATATTCATTCTTAGGTATGCAATAATAATAATAATAATAACTAGTAACATGGATAAATTACATCAACAAGGGAGTATGCCTACTTAAACCTTCAACCAGATGCCACATCTTTTGTCATACAACTGATCTCCATTTTACGATGAACCAGCGTGTGATGAAAGGCTTATACGATGACTACAAGTAAGGACCTTTTCTGATATACAGTATAGCAAAGGTACTGTACGATCATCAGAAAGCAAGCATATTCAATTGTTAGTTCCAAGATGGCCTCAGAACTATGTCAGTATTGGGTGCGATAGTGTCAGTGATGGAACGTGAGTGTGGTGGTGTGGCCCAACCAGCAAGTGATCTGCAGTGAAATTAAAAAAAACTACCAGAATAGATGAGTTATAATCCAATGTTTATAGTTATTCTTTATGGCAAGGAGCAAGTGCAATGCAAGGAAGTAAAATAATTACCAGTTTAGGTGAGCTGGAAATTTGTTTAGACTTTAAGCAGGTGATCCTTGGCCAAAAACATTCCCACTGAACATATATTGACTAGATACATGATAAAATCCCAAGGTAATGGATTTTATTCAAAGGCATCATTGTAAAACAGGGGTCGATTGTACTCCTTCTACTTCCACATAATTTAACTCTGTAGACACTTTTCAAAGGAGACTTATCCAACTAGATGGCTAGATACAGCTTTCATCAAACAAATCACAAGAAATTGCTCTAAAGTTGGTATAGAGTATTTGGAGGAATCAGTGCCACCAGCTGAAGGCATCCCTATCCAACACTTTATCATTAATTACCTTGAAAAGATGACATTGCAGGGATGGATGGAATTTGTCTGTATTAGCAACTTGAGCATTATATATTTTAACTCATTCAATCTGGTGATATATTTTATATTTCAGTCTTGTTACCTCCAGACATTTCCATTCACCTAAATACTTTCTCTGAGCTTAGAATGGTTAGACACAAACTTTATTAATCCCTCAGCTACTGCATGTTATGAAATTATAAAGAAAATATTACAATGTTTTTGCAGCTATGATTATTCAATATAAAAAATAAACTTATGTAGGACATAAAACAAGATTAACTGAAACTGAAAAAAACTATCTGGTAGCAAGAAATACTGAAATGAAATTGCAGCAATATTACTTACCTCCATGGGGTGAGCAGATGACACTGGAGAAAGAAATGGTATGTCCTCAGCCACTGATGATTACACTTGAAGGCGGCCCATCAGATCTTCAAACCCCAGTCAGTAAATTCCCGAAGTACCTGCGAAACTTTTATCAATTACCATTCTATATGTTAGTATCCAGTACATTGTTTTTTATACAATACAAGTATACTCCGGTTTAACGATGCAATTGGTTATGTAAAAACCCACCGCTAGGTGGGGTATCATGTATCGAGGTAGATGTAACACGTGAAGTACAGGTATACCCTGCTTTAACGATTTAACTGGTTAGGTAAAACCCCGTCGTTAGGCGGGGAATAGTATATCGGGGTACTTTTAACATGCATTTCAATGTGGACCGTTTACCAGCCATGGATTTTCCCACAAACCAAATCCAAAACCCACCCAGATGAGCCCCAAAACAGGTATAAAACAATCTAAATGGCCTACCAGCTGTCAAGGAAGCTAA
>JAGKTI010037604.1:0-10862 GCA_018397915.1 Birgus latro | reverse complement strand
CATTTTCTCGGTCGTCCTCTGCCCAGTCATTGTCATCTCATACTTCAAAGGCCGTCAGTAAGCAGCTGTGTGGTTGCTCCCTCTGAGCGGGACCTCTCTCGAGCACTATCGTTGTCTCCCCGTGCTTCAAAGGCCGTCAGTAAGCGGAGTGCAGTTGCTCCCTCTGTGGGGAAGCACTCTCGAGCAATGTCGTTGTCACCTCGTCCTTCAAAGGCAATTAGAAAGCAAAGTTCGATTGCTCCCTCTGTGAGGGAGCACTCTCGTACTCCGAATACAAAGGCTGACAATGACTTCACTTGTCCTCCCCGTTCTAAGAGGTCCCGGAACTCTTCTCCCCCTATGGATACTGGGGTTATGCTACTATCCAATAAGTTCTCAAATCTTGATAAGGACTGTCCACTTGATGACCGTTTGATGGATGCCTCTCCTTTACATTCTGTCTCTGACCCCCCTGTAATGCCTGATTCAGCTGTCCATCCCCTCCCGAGGCGACAAAAACCCGTGTCTGTTTCGTCTGAGACTTCTAAGTTTCCAGCCACCAAATCCAATGCAGACAAGTCCGTGAGGAGCAGTCATCTGTCCTTGCACCCTAATATCAAACGTGTGCCTTCATCTTCCCAACCGCATAATGGAAAGGTTGGGGCTCCTATCATTAGCAGGTAACGTTCCATTCTGATATCCTGCAATGGAACTGTAAGGGTCTTCGCTCTAGGTCTGAGCAACTAAAAGTTCTGATTCATGACTTTGATCCAGGTTTTGTTTGTCTCCAGGAGACCATGTTGGGCTCTGAGGTATACAATCCTGGATTGAATTACGTCTTTCACGGGTCTCCCCCTCCGCCAGGTAATCGGGCGCGTGGGGGTGCAGCAATAATTGTTCACAGGTCCTTGCAGCACTCCTTGGTTCAGTTGCAGACAACTCTCCAAGCTGTTGCTGTTACAGTTGTATTGGAATATTCACTCACGGTATGCTCCTTGTATCTTCCACCTCGTGGTGGTTTCAGTAAGCAGGACATCGAAGACTTAATCCGTCAGCTTCCTGCTCCCTTCCTCCTTCTTGGGGACTTTAACGCCCATAATCCACTGTGGGGTGGTACAATTTGGGATGTTGGTGGGAGGATTATGGATGACATATTACAATCGTATAATATTTCGGTTTATAATGATGGCTCTGTGACTTACCATAATGTCTGTAGCGGAGCTTCCTCCGCTATTGACTTGAGCTTGTGTTCTCCCTCCATCCTTATGGATTTTCACTGGTCAGTAAACCCTTTTCTGCATGGAAGCGACCATTATCCAATCCATTTAAAGTATGTGAAAAATGTCCCTGCTTATTCCTCTCCTAGGTGGAGGGAGCGGGAGGCTGATTGGTTGAATTATAAAAATGGTATACTTCTGGCTAGGCCTTTCGAGTCCTTCTCTAGTCACTTGGAAGCCTATGATTATTTTGTTGCTGCAATTATGGGCAGTGCCCGTGAGGCCATCCCTATGTCGAAAGGTAAACCGCATCGACCTGTGGTCCCCTGGTGGAATAAAACCTGTGCCATACTAAGGAAAATTACGAGGAAATGTTATCGGCGTTACAAGACCAGTGGCTCAGCTGCCACGCGCCAAATTTACCAACGTGTCATGGCAAAGCAACGTCGCTATTTTCGAAAGGCTAAGCGGGACTCTTGGATATTTTACATCAACGGCATTAACTCCAAGACCCCCTCTAGGGTTATATGGAGGAAAATTAGAAAGCTTTCAGGCAAATTCATCCCATCTCCCACTCCGACATTGAAAATAGGTGGCGACCTCCTTACTGATCCTGCTGAGGTTGCGGAGACCTTAGGGAGGCATTTTGCTGATGTCTCCAAGTCCTCTCTAATATCAGGGAATGGTATTCCTGACATGCCTCCACCTTCATCATCATCTTGCAATGCTGCCTATAATGCTCCATTCACACTCACGGAACTGGAAGACGTGTTGTCATCGATTACCTCTACGTCTCCAGGTGAGGACAACATCCTCTATTCAATGCTCACAAATTTGCCTGTTGTGGCTACAAAGTTCCTCTTAAAGATTATTAACAAAATTTGGGAATCGGGCATTTTCCCCGCCAGTTGGAGAGTTTCCCTCATTATCCCCATCAGCAAGCCAAACAAAAATCCTCTTTTGGCTACCTCCTATAGGCCTATCGCACTTACAAGCTGTGTTTGTAAGATGATGGAAAAGCTAGTTAATGCACGGTTAATGTGGTACTTAGAATCCGAAAAGCTGCTTTCTCCTTACCAGTTTGGGTTTCGGAAGAACCGTTCGACACTAGACCCCCTTCTGATCCTCTCAAATAATATCCAGCAAAGCTTTGCCAACCATTGTCAGACTATTGGGGTGTTTTTTGACCTTGAGAAAGCGTACGACACAACCAGGCACACTAGTATTCTTCTTCAGCTGTCTCGATATGGAATTGAGGGAAATATGTTTCGTTTTATCCGCTCCTTCTTGTCGGAACGCTACATTAAGGTTCGTGTCGGAAATGTTGTACCCAGTCCTTATAGGCAAGAGGAGGGTGTTCCCCAAGGCAGCATTCTTAGTGTCACCTGTTTTGCAGTGGCTATCAATGGTGTTCTCGATCAGACCTCCCGCCCTGTGCTGGGCTCCCTATATGCTGATGATTTGGCAATTTGTGTCCGGCTACGATGCAGTTGAGATTAGTCATCACTTGCAAAAGTCCATAAATACTATTTGTCGTTGGGCTGATGATAATGGTTTTTGCTTTTCACCTTCCAAGACTGTTGCAGTCCGCTTCACTAGAAGCACACGCCAGGAGGTTGTCCCACACTTAAAGTTAAACGATGACATCATCCATTTTGAGAAGGAGGTTAAGTTTCTGGGCATGATCTTTGACTCTCGTCTCTCTTGGTCACAGCACATTGATTATCTGAAGCTTAAAGTTAAGAAATCATTGAATATCCTTAGAGTGGTCTCTAGTCTTCAATGGGGTGCAGATAGGAACTCCCTTATCAAGCTCTATAACTCTTTATGCCGATCACAGATTGACTACGCTTGCCAAATTTATTCCTCTGCCTGTAAGACTAAACTTCATGAGCTTGATGTGCTCCACAATACGGGTCTACGAGCGTGCTCTGGTGCCTTCCGCACTTCCCCTGTGGAAAGTTTATACGTAGATACAGACCAGCTTCCTCTGGACTTACGTAGGCATGAGTTGGGGCTTCGCTACATTGTGCGAATCAAGAGCAGTTGTTACACCAATCCTCGTGTTGATGTTCTGTTGCAATGTGACTCGTCAAAGTTCCGTGGCCCAAGAGCCTCTACACCTTTTCAGATTCGTATGCTACCTGTGGGTGACGCATCACTGAGGGAGGAAAAGATTGAACCAGTAAGCTACAGCAATCTTCCTCCTTGGCTCATTCCGAAACCTAATGTGTGTCCCAAAACCATATGTAGGAAAACCTCTTCGGATGCAGAAATTAAATCGAAGTTTTTGCTCCATGATCTCCTCCACAGGGATTCAGTAAAGTTGTATACAGATGGCTCAAAGTCACAACTTGGTGTAGGTTTTGCTGTTGTCCATAAAGGGGGTGTACGCGTTGGACGGCTTTCAAACAATGCCTCTGTTCTTACTGCTGAACTAACTGCTATCGAGAAGGCTCTTGAAGTGGCTTACTCAATGCCGGGAAAGACGTTTACAATATATTCAGACTCCTACGGAAGCTTGACCGCCATTAAGCAGTTTAATACATTCCATCCCATAATAAGGAAGATTCAGTCTTGGCTTTGGCGCCTGGCTGCAAAGTATAAACTGGTTTTGTTCTGCTGGATACCGTCTCATGTTAATCTTTATTGGAACGAGTTCGCTGATAAAGAGGCAAAATCTGCATGTTCTCTTCCTTCTGTTGGGTATAATAAGGTTCCCTATTCTGATATGAAGACCGTTATCCATAACTTTGTTTGGTCTGAGTGGCAGGCGAGATGGGCTTCCCCCTCCCTGGCCAATAACTCGAAGTATAAAGAGATCCGGCCTTCGGTCTATGCCTGGTCATCCTCTTCTCAGGCTTGTCGGAGTTTTGAGACGAGGCTGACTAGGCTGCGAATTGGCCATACGCGTTTGACTCATGGGTTCCTACTGGACCGAGGGGTCCCACCTCAGTGTGACATCTGTCATGTCACAATAACTTGCAGACATATTTTATTGGACTGTCCGATCTATGCCCGTTCTCGAGTGAAATTTTTAACAAATAGGAGATCCCTATCAGTTGTTTTAGGTAATAGGGCAAATGTTTCTAGCCTTATGGCGTTTTTAAAGGAGACAGGGCTGTACTACAAGCTATGATTAGTGTTGTCATAGTTATGTTTTAGGGCTTGCTGTCAACATCTGTTTTCATTTTACCTACGATTTTGTATAATTATTGTATAGTAGTTTTCCACATTTTTAAACTCACTCTTTTAAACCATCATCTTTCATACTTCACTCATCAAAGCGGTGAATGACCTCTCAGGTCCCAGTGCTTGGCCTTCGGCCTAAACTTCATATTCCATTCCATTCCATTCCCAGCACCTTTCCAACTTCATTCATTCTAAACTTCACTTCTGCATCTATTCTTCCATCCACAGCAATATGTGACCCTAAATACTCAAAACACTCAACCTTCTCAAGCAACTCACCATTCAAAACTATATTCATCATCCTACCATCTACCAACCTCGTACACTTCATCACTTTACTCTTATTCTCATTTATTTTCAGTTTCCCTCTTTCACAGACATACCCATTGGAATTCCAGTAATTAATGTTAAAATTTTGGGTCCAACCTCTCCTTCTCCTTCGCATATGCACTAGACTGCCAGACCCTACATAAGTGAGGCTCATCTTTGTAACATTTTTCTGCCTACTCACCCAGCGGCCCCAGGCGGTAGTTGAGTGTGACTACCACCACCCTGCCGTAGGCGGCGAGGACGGACCCGTCGTAGAGTGAGCCGGCGCCCCAGCTGAAGCTCTCACCGTGCACGTACACCAGCACCGGGTACACCTCAGATCCGGGGATCACTGTGCATGGAACAAGAAAACATAGGACTACATAATGACTACACGAGGGTCATTACCCACTTCAGTCTGACGACAAACATTTTGTTTTTGTTACTTCAAACTATATTTTTCAGCTCAGGAGACAATTATCGAAGAAGAGTTAGATTCAGCCTTCGTTAACACCTTCACTACTAGATGTCAGTCCTAAGTAGAATATACGTTAATTAGTGGAATGAAAAAAAAAAAGTATGCCATCAGGTAACGCAGAAGGTCCATCTCAGAGAAGTCCTAATCTTAGCCCCTAGACTCGCATTAGTGAATCCCGATTGTACTGTAGCGAAAAAAAAAACACTGAGCATTTGATTTACACTGAATAACTGAAATTTTGTTCTTTCAGCCTGGGACTTGAACTGCTTTCTTATGCACCAGTGGCTCCCCCAGGCCGCGAATGACTCAGTGGAGTGAGTGAGAACTGGTGCGGCGAGTGGGTGGCCAGTGTGGTGGTGAGATGATCAGTGGGGTGAGGGGGTGCACTGCAGTGTTGAGGGATGTGGTGATGGGGTGAGGGATTTGGTGATGAGGACCAGGTGCAATGAAGGGTTTGGTAGGGGAGTGGGAGGTGTGGTAATGATGTGAGGGGGTCTAGTGGTGGAGTGAGAATGTGGTGTTGGGATGAGGGGTGTGGTGGTAGGATGAAGGATTTGGTTGTTGGGTAAGGAAATTTATGGTGGGAGAAGGGTGTGGTGGTGGCGTGAAGGTTGAGTTGTGATGTGGCTGAGCAGGGTCAAGGTAGCACCAGGTGAAGTGTTAGGACGGGGAGGTGGGAAAGAAGTTGGCACCAACTGTTAAAAAATGGGAGTGAGTAGTCCGTGGCTAGTTTATGGAATGAATCAGAGGTACTACCAGCAACAAAATTCCTTTCACCTCCTGCATTCCTCTTTGTGGACTTTGAACAGAAAGCAAGCGACAGTTGTGACACTGAAAAATTCATCAGAATCACGAAACTAATCTGGAGAAAAAGAAGCAGAGGATGCGACAGGATTTTAAACACCGATAGTACACACACAAATGTAACAAGAAGTAATAGGGCATGCTCAGAAGCAGGCTTGCCAGGAGTTACGCACTGAGAACATATATAGAAGAATAATTGCTGTTAACCTGTTGAGCCACAACGCCCAAGCAAATTCTTGTGATTATGACTCAAATGGTCCTACGAGAAAACAACTGACAACAGTCTTTTGTAACCTTAGGCAATGTGAAACTTGCAAGAATAAAAGAAGAAAATGTTGACTGGGGAGAGGATGTGAAACAGTGTTCAGCAGTGTGGAAAGGTGACGTGAGGGAATGTGCTGTGTGGAGATGTGAGGTGAGAGAGTGTATAGTGTGGAGAGATAAGGTAAGGAGTATATGGTGTGGAGAGGTGAGGTCAGGGAGTATACAGTGTGTTAAGGTGAAGGGAGGGGGTATACACTGTGGAGAGGTGAGGTAAGAGAGTGTATAGTGCAGAGATGAAGTGAGGGAGTGTACAGTTTGGAAAGGTGAGGGGAGGGGGGGTATAATGAGAGGCGAGGTGAAGGGGTATATAGTGTGGAAGGGTGAAGTGAGGGATTACATAGTGTGGAGAGGTGAGGTGAGGAGGTATATAGTGCGGAGAGGTGAGGGGAGGGGGTATATAGTGTGGAGAGGTGAGGGGAGGGGGTATATAGTGCGGAGAGGTGAGGGGAGGGGGTATATAGTGTGGAGAGGTGAGGGGAGGGGGTATATAGTGCGGAGAGGTGAGGGGAGGGAATGTAAAGTGTGGAAAGATGAAGTGTGGGAAAGTATAGTGTGGAGAGTAGAGGTTAGGGACTGTGTGGTGTGGAGAGATGAAGTGATGCAGTGTATAGTGTGAAGAGTTAAGGCGGGGGATTTTATAGTGCAGAAAGATGAGGTAGCATATTGCACAGTGTGCGGACGCAGTGTATGGTGTAGTGAAGCGTGTTATTGTGCATTAAGGAAGCGGTGTATAATGTTGAGTCGTTTGGTTAGGCGGTGTATAATGTGGAGAATAGTGGTGAACTACAGTGTGATGTGGTGAGGCAGTGTATAAAGTGGAGAGTTGTGGTGAGGTAATGGATAAAGTGGTGTGGTGGAATGAGGCAGTGTATAGTGTGGTTAGAGAAGGGGAAGCAGTGTATGTTATAGTGAAGAGGTGAAGCAGTGTATAGTGTGGTGAGGTGATGCAATGTATAATCTCGTGAGATGAGGCAGTGTACAGTATGGTGAGAGGATGGGAGGCAGTGTGTAGTGTGGTAAGAAGAGTTGAAGTAATGTATAGTGTGGTGAGGTGTGACAAAGTACTGTGTGGTGAGAAGAGGTGAATCAATATACAATGTGGTGAAAAGAGTTGATTTAGTGCATAGAGTGGTGAGATGAGGTAGTGTATTGTGAAGTGGGGTTAGGCTGTGTATTGTGCAATGAGGTTAGACACTGTATGTGATGAGGTGAAGCAGTGTACAGTGTAGTGAGGTGAGGGGAGTCAGTGTACAGGTATAGTATAGTGAGGTGATGTGAAACTAGATGAACTCTGGGGACATAACGTGAGTGAAGGGTGAAATGAAGGGAAGTGTGGATGGCGACAGCATGAACTCTTTTTCTCCAATGAAGCATGTTTTTCTATTTATCTTGCTACCATTACACGATTCTAGTGATCTTTGAGGAGATTTCTTACAAATCGGGGGTTAGTCAGGGTTAAATATAACTCCTCTAGTTCGATAATTTTTTGCTAAGGTAAGTATAATTGTCTGCAAATAACCCCGAAGGATAGAATAGTCTGGAAGTCATATAAACAAAAGTATAAAAACTTTCAATTTCTCTCACCATTTTACCTCCTGATTGACCATCCATGGCCAATAAACGTATAAAATTCACAGACTTAAGCATACTGACTGGAGTATAAGTATGAATGGTGATGTGTTGTATTGTTAAGTACCGTACTAGTGTGTCGAGTTCGTGTTGTAATATGTTCTTGATGTAGATGCGATGGTCTATTATTGTAAAAGGGATGAACTGGATGTTTTCATACGTGATGGTTGGTGTGGTTCAAAAGCCTTTATCGTTGTTATACAGTTGGCTGGGTGTTGATGATATGCACTTAAATGTATCTGACGAGTGTTGTCCATGACAGTAATGCCATAGCTAATTTCTTTAGTTTTCCTCGACGACAAGGCTACCTATGAAAGAGGGTTTTTAATCAAAAGCTATGCTATTAAGGGCAATACCAACCCATAATGGGGGCATAAATGTTGAGGGTGAGGCAATCTTCACTCTGGTTGGCCAGGACGGGGATGACCTGCTGCAGGAACTCTGCCCTGGCCTGGGGCATGTGTTCCTCGTCTGGGTGAGGCAGCAGCTGGGGACAGACTGGGGGTGGCGTAGTGACATCCCGCACTCCCTCCCAGGGTGTGGGGGTGTTGGTGGGGGTGAAGCGCCCTTCCTCTACTGGGGGGCTGGCATATGGTACCCCCAGGAACACCTCCACATCACCCAGCAGGTGTCCCAGGTGGCGAATGACTCCCTGCACGTCGCCATACTTGGTGCTCACCACGCGGGTCTTGGCGGCAGTGGCCATGCCCAGCGCCACCAGCCACGCCCACATTCGCAGAAACATGACACCATCACGGCTGCACTAGATCCTTTCACCTCCCTTTGCCTCTCCAGTGTGGGTGCACGGCAAGCAGCTGGCCAAAACTGGGGAAACCAAGACTTGGCCTCACCTGCCTAGTGGAGTGAGTTTGCCCTCAGCTCTTACTGGTGGCACTTCTTGGCGTATTGTTGGCGTAGTATGACTCACCAAGCACCCTGTAGCTCACTGCACATGTTGCCTCGTCCCACATTTTCTTCCTCCCTCCTCTTCCTTCAGAGTCTCATACCTTGTGGTGGTGGACCTGGGATGCAACTCGATGACAGAGCCAGTCAACAGCTGGGAGACAGGGGACACAAACTGGTTAATTCTGGAAGCTGCAGCGGTTAATAGATTATCCTACATCATTAAAACCCCCGCCTCCTTGTATTATGAGTACCTGACTTTATATCTTAATATTATTTTTTAATCCATTTTGCTTTTTCCATTTGCCCCACATTTGAAATGGATAATCAGTGGTGATTCAGGGTGAATTAGCAATTTTCAGAAAAAGTAATTTAACAAAAATCAAGAACAACTGCAAAAATCACAGTTTCATTATTAAGCGGAAACCTGAACAACCCCCAACCTAACCTATGGCAGCAACATCATCCTCATAAAGTATCTTTGCGGTTTTGATAGGATTGATTACACAATAGCACTGGGTTAGCCAAGGCTGAATGAATTCAAATTCAAGCGCGTTGACTGGTTGGCTGATATCAAGAGTCATAGGATAAAAGATGTGACTGGTTATGTCTTATTACTCTCTCTGTTTCTCCAAGTACCGTGTATAAACATATATATATATATAGATAGATAGATAGACAGATATGGACAAATAGATAATTTTATTCCCTGTGGCGGGGGGACACAATCTGGCTGCACTGTGGGGTGTTGCTACAACTCTGCAACTAGGTTGTCAGGAAGAATTCTTTTACTGTCATAAATGGTGATGAAAAGGGGTGGGGTGAGGGGGCCGGGGACCCCTTCCTCTATATTTTTAGTTCTTACAATGAGACAAGGCATAGAAAGGGAAGGGGAATAAAGTTATCCCCGAACCCTGAAGACTGGGTCTATGAATGGGCATGGATGCAGTACGATTGATGCTAAAATGGTGTAGATTGGAAGAATGTTTGTGAGAAAAAAGTTGGATGTATTACCTTTGAGCGAAACAAAAAAGAATGTGGGGGCGGGGGGAAGGTGAATCTAAGTTAGGAAGTGTGGCTGGAAGGATGTCAGGTATTGATAGAAGAAGAGCGACAGAAGGAGTGGCCTTGACAGTGAGCCCGTAAGTGCAGCAGTGTGTGACTGAATGGAAGGAGGTGTCACTGAGACTGATGTGGGTGAAAGCGAAATTTGGACGTGAGTTGTGGTTATCTGTGAGTGCATATGGGCCTGGTAATGAAAGGGATGAAGAAGAGAGGTAGTGTTTCTGGAATGATATTAATGAGTCCAGACACCAGGAGCAAATGTAAATGTGGTACTGTTGGGAGGTCTGAATACTACAGGGGGAAATGTAGCAGCTGAAGGTGCTATTGGCATGCATGGTGTGCCTGGAAGAAATGATAACAGGGAAAGAATGACAGGAATTTGTGTTGAGCGAGAGATGGTGATTGGAACTACCTTGTTTGAGATGAAAGTTATAAGTATACATGGGCAAGACAGGAAGGTGGACGGGTTGTTAATAGAACACTGATGGACAATGTGGTTGTGTCGAGGAATGTAAGAGGAAGATTGTTGGATGTGAGAATTTTGAGACAGGAGGGTGGAGGTATGTCTGACCACTACCTGGTGGAGGTAGAGTTGACGGTAGGTATGAGATGCGTGAGAGCTACGAGTGTTGGGTGTGGGAGGGAGGTTTTGAAAGTGAGTGACTTGGACAAAAGAGAGAGAATGATAGAGTATCAGAAGCTGAAAGATAAGTGGAATGCAGTGAAACATCAGGAAAATGACAGTGTGGAGGAGGAATGGTACCGTAGTTGTTTAAGAGTGCTGTGGTGGGGTATGCGGAAGAGGTGTGTGATTTGAGATGAGAAGGTGGTGGTGTAAGAAAAGGAAGTGAATGGTGGTGTGAGGAAGTAAGTATGGCTGTAGCTGAGAAGACATGTGCATATAAACTGTGGCTGCAGAGGAATGATGAGGTGTCATATGTGAGGTATAAGGAAAGGGGGAA
>JAGKTI010037602.1:0-10863 GCA_018397915.1 Birgus latro | reverse complement strand
GACTGGGAGTAACGGTTAACTCTTGCATTAGAGAGTTGGACAGAAAAGGGATGAGAGTTTGTTGCTAGACGGGTACTACGTGCCCGTCGTAGAGGTGGAGGGATGCAAGCAGACAGTTCAGAGGAACAGTGACCATTGAAGTAGCGATAGAAGAGAGATAAAGATGCAACAGTGCGGCGAAGAGACAAAGGCTGAAGGGAATCAGTAAGAGGAGGAGAGTTAATGAGACGAAAAGCCTTTGACTCCACCCTATTGAGAAGAGCTGCATGTGGGGAGCCTCCCCACACATGAGAGTTGTACTCCATACACGAGTCAGGTACGTACAGTATTTTATGCCCTTAAAGCCCATAATAATTTATTGTTTAATTTGTGTGTAATACATGCATTGACTGATTGCTTGATTGTGTGCGTGTAAAGTGGGGAAAAGCAGGGTGAAAAGGGGGACTTTGGGAGAACGTCCAGAATCAAATTCTATTTTTCCCATAAGTTTAGTTATTTGTACGGCACAGTCTTCTATGGAACGGGCGCAGTCCAGAACCAATTAACCATGCCTTAGGAGACTTGCCTGTACATCTACCTCTAGCCAGACGCCATAATCCAGTATGGGTTGGCCGTTTGTCTTTGAGTTATATACTGTACCTGTTTTAAGGGGAGGGGCACTAACCCTCCACCAACCCACTTGTTGACACATATGGAACATGTATAGGTTGGTTATATGGTTACCACCCAGCGCTGTAAATGGTTTCCTGGCTTACAGGAAACCATTAGGCTTGTCACTCAATGTAAAGCCACCTGAAAAGGAAAGAAGAGTAATAAAAAGTGACAGGAAAAATGGGAGAAATAGGAAGAGAGGAGGGCAGACACAGAAAAAGAATGAGGAAGGTGAAGGAAGAAGTAGGCAACACTACATCAAGTGAGTGGATGATGGTGAGAAATAGGAAGAGAGGATGGCAGACACAGAAAAAGAATGATAAAGGTGAGGGAAGAAAGAGGCAGTACTACATCAAGCGAGTGGATGATGGTGAGAAATAGGAAGACAGGACAGATGGAAAAAGAATGATAAAGGTGATGGAAGAAGAAGTAGGAAGCAGTACATCAAGTGAGTGGATGATGGAAATAGAAAGAGAGGGGGGAAGACACAGGAAAAGAATGATAAAGGTGAAGGCAGAAGAAGCAGGCAGCACTACATCACGAGAGTGGATGATGACCGCCAGCCCCTACCACACCTTAGGCTTCATGGTACTCACCGGAATGTTAAAGTGATCAGTAACCCCTCGGCAGTTGGGCCCCAGTGTGCCAAAGCTGACGGACTCATCGAGATAAAGGCGGAGGCGGTACTGGCGACGCAGCGACACCAGCTCCGGCAGACGACACAGACGGCCGGTGTTTATGTATAGCCCCTCCACCACCAGGAACTTACGGGTGGCTGCAGCTTTCTTGGGGTCCTGTTGGGGGGAAGGCGGCGTGATTTGTAGTGTTTCACTTAATGTAGTTTTGCTTAGTTGTGTTTAATTGTGTCTGGTTCAATTTTGTCTTCTTTTATTTTGTTTAATTTAGTTTTCTTTAAGTTCGTTTTGTTTTGTTTCATTTTGTAAGGCTGTGGCAATTCCAGCTCATTTCCTCCCCCCTCTCTCTCTCTATTAATGAGGATATTATGGAAAGAGGTTTTGATACAGCCTCCTCTCACCACTCAACACTGGTAACATTTTCTTATCGCTGACTCATTCGTTTACTTATAAAGGCTCCAATGAAACAAAACGATTATTATTATTATTAGTGTTGTTACAGTAATACCAGACTACACCCCCTGGTATCATTGTACGCGATAGGTTGTGGCCGCCTCCCAAACCACAGCACTCGGCCACACCTCCTTCCCACCCCAGCCCTCTGCCACCCATAATGTCACCCAAGTCAGCCTCCCTCATGCACCCACCTTCTTGTCCAGCTTCACTTGTTCCTCCAGCAGCTGCTCAAGATGGTGCGGGTCGTTGTGTCGGAAGTAAACAATGCGGCTGCGACTTGCCTGAAGGCCGCGCTGGAGGGCAAAGTTCACCATCTCATCCCTAGGGTATAAAAGACATATGGCGTAGGTAAAAACAGTGGGAATGCAAAACAGGTGTACCCCCATATCCGACAGGTATCCACTCATTTGATGTAGTACTGCCTACTTCTTCCTTCACCTTCATCATTCTTTTTCTGTGTCTGTCCTCTCTTCCTATTTCTCCCATCTTTCCTGTCACTTTTTATTACTCTTCTTTCCTTTTCAGGTGGCTTTACATTGAGTGACAAGCCTAATGGTTTCCTGTAAGCCAGGAAACCATTCACAACGCTGGGTGGTAACCATATAACCAACCCATATGTGTTCCCTACGTGTCAACAAGTGGGTTGGTGGAGGGTTAGTGCCCCTCCCCGTAAAACAACTAACTCAAAGACAAACCCCCACCCCTTACCAGATTATGGTGTCTGGCTAGAGACAGATAGACAGAAAGACAAACAGGTAGGTAGGTATGTGGACAGATGTACAGATAGACAGAGAGGTAGGTAGATAGTTAGATAGAATACAGTACACTGGAAATATACACCTGTGAGGGGTAAACACTGAGGTACCTTACGACAAAACAGGCCACAAAACTTACGCATAAATGATGTCGCCACTCTTAGCGTACGCAGGGATGGCGGAGGCGGAGGTGGAGAAGCCGAAGGAGTAGAGAACCGCCGCCTCACAGTTGAAGTACGCCGCCAGCCGCTCCTCCAGGCGAAGATGCACCTCTGAATAGAAAGTGGAGGGGAGGTCTGACGGCGATATTAATTCTCACGTTGTTTTCTTTTGTTTATAAAGGCTTGAACATACTTGCATCCATCGGCCTTTGAATGGCAGCTCTCCACGCTGCTTGATCTCTGGCAGCCTCCCTATTCAGTCCCTTATCCCTGAGCTCTCCAAACTACTTGATCTCTGGCAGCCTCCCTATTCAGTCTCTTATCCCTGAGGTCTGAGGTCACACTCTATGATCTCGTTGTTTTGTTTCGTTTATAAAGACTCAAACATACTTGCATCCATCGGCCTTTGTCACCTAATGGCAGCTCTCCACCCTGCTTGATCTTTGGCAGCCTCCCTATTCAGCTGCTTATCCCTGAGCTCTCCAAACTGCTTGATCTCTGGCAGCCTCCCTCTTCAGTCACTCACCCCTGAGCTCTCCAAACTGCTTGATCTCTGGCAGCCTCCCTGTTCAATCCCTTATCCCTGAGGTCACACCCTATGATCTTGTCCTGGGTCTTTTGTGGTCTCATTGTATTTTATTCTGGCTACCAACTAATGCTATAAACAGAGCGAGAGAGAGAGCAGTGTGTGTGTGTGTGTGTGTCCATAACTCACCCGTGGTCCCATAAAATCCGCGAGGGCCACACGAGCCGACCCCATACTGGTGCAGGCAGTCTAGGGCGCCGGCTTGCACCTCTTCCCGTTGGTCCATGTTCAGGTAATTGTGGCTGCCGAGGTTAAGCAGCTTCGTACCTGAACCAAGATCAACGTACCGACCCACCTATGGGATAATTAAGGCAACGTATGAAGCATTTTGACATGACTGTATTGTTTGATCTATTACTGTGTTTTGACTAATGTATGCCATATTTGGGCAGTACTGTATTCTTTGCTGTATTACTGTGTTTTGACTACTGTATGCTGTATTTGGGCAGTGCTGTATTCTCTGCTGTATTACTGTATTTTGACTACTGTATGCCATGTTTGGGCAGTGCTGTATTCTTTGCTGTATTACTGTATTTTGTCTACTGTATGCTGTATTTTGGCAGTACTGTATTCTTTGCTGTATTACTGTATTTTGACTAATGTATGCTGNGGGCCAAACCCACACCAAATACTTCCTGTAACTCATAATTCTCCCCTACACCCAACCAGAAATACACTTACACTTGAATATTACACTAGTGAAAAACACCCACCCATAACAGTGAGTGTTTGACTTTGTATTATTATTGATTCATGAAGCTCCCTAACACCTCTTCCTTAGTGATTTATTTTTGGATATGGCTGGTTAATATCGTTTTGTACATGCTTAGCAGGTGATTAAGACTGATGTGTGTCTGTGTGTGTGTGTGTGTGTGTTGGGGGCTTTATAAACAACATGATGTAAATAAGGAAGAGATGCTAAGGTTTATTTATAATCCATAAGTATACCCCCCTGCCAATGGGTGCAACCAGCGAATAATCCGTACCTGCCACAAAACTCACTG
This sequence comes from Birgus latro, assembly GCA_018397915.1. Lineage (NCBI taxonomy): Eukaryota > Metazoa > Arthropoda > Malacostraca > Decapoda > Coenobitidae > Birgus > Birgus latro. Next base: position 6,615 of record JAGKTI010037602.1, on the reverse strand, counting down.
GTTTCACTGTTTTAACCATTAGCATTACCTATAGACCCACTATAAGATCTGTAAATCAATTTTATGGTACATTAATACTTCCTAAAAAAGACAGTACAGTACAGCATGATGCGCAAGCCTTTCTGGGCACAGTGTACTGTACTCAACCTTGTGATGACGACAATGATGAGAGTTTGTTGTGCTGAACTGTACATACCTACGCAGGGCAGCTGCACAGTTTAACTGTACAGCACAGTATTTCTCACAGAAAACATGAACAAAAATCACTTGTGAACCACTAACAACGGTTGATTCTGTGACAAAAGCAGCTAATATCTTTCTGTGAACTTTTAAACTAATTTCTTAGAGAGTCCATGAATATGAGAACCTGCAAATGGTAAACCCGTAAACAGTGCGGGCTGGCAGGAGAGTATACCCAAGGTCAATCAGTGCACACCTTGCCGTAGATGGTGCGAGTGTGCAGGCCAGGGTGGTTAGCAGGGGGTGGGGTGGGTATCAGCGGGTCCGGAGTCCACTCGGCAAGCAGCTCTTCCTCCTCCTGTGCAGACAGACAGAAGGGTAGACTGTAGACTCATAGGGTGGTATTCTCGCACAGTTAGGAAGCTTACTAACACCTCTTCCTTACTGATTTCTTTCTGATTCTATGATGGTATTCTTGTATGGTTATGAAGTTTCCTAACACTTCTTCATTACTGATTTATTTCTGATTCTGCTCCATGACTATATTCTTGTGTGTTATTCATGCAATGAGTCGATACCGGAAAGACATAAGAAGCAAACCAGGGGATATTAATGACTAGTTTGGAGAATAAATAATTAAAGATGAGGTGTTAGGGAGCTCCCTCCGTGATCACCATTATTATTATTATTATTATTATTATTATTAATGGGTTATTATTATTATTAATATTATGATCAATTTCTTCCACTATCTACAGGGAAAAATAGGAAATATTTGCCAGTACAGTCCCCCCCCCTCTCTCTCTCACCTTCTTGGAGAGTCGCACCATCTTGGACGGCTTCTTCTTTGCCGTAAACAGCCACAGTATGCACAGCACCAACACCCCCTCCAGCGCCAGGTGGTACGGGCCGGCCTGGAAATGAGTGTAAATAGGTAGGTAAGTGGGTAGGTTGGTAGGTAGGTAGGTAGATGGAAATGGAAGTAGACAAGTAGCCAGCCTGAAAGAGAAATGATTGTAGGTAGGTACGTTGCATGCTGACTGATTGGCTGGATGGATGGTTGGTGAGTAGGTAGGTAGGTAGGTTGTATGCAGAGTGACTGGTTGGATGGGTGGGTGGTAGGTAGATATATAGGTAAGTAAGAAGGTTAGTGGGTAGGCAGGCAGGTAAGTATGTAGGTAGGTAGGTAAAGAGCCAGAGTATACATAGCACCAACACTCCTTCCAGCACTAGGTGGTATGGGCCAACCTGGAAGAGATTGTAGGTAGGTAGGTATGTGGATAGGTAAGTAGGCAGGTAGATAGGTATGCTGACTGACTGTTGGTTTGCTGGTAGGTAGATGAATTAACATGATGCATAATTCGACGTCAACTTGCAATGCTTCTTCCGCAAACCAAAAATAAGAGGGATATTGTGCAGTTTTCAATTTTTTTTTCTTACGTTATGGCTCCATAAACACTGTCCCAAACATATATATTTTTTTTGGTTTTTGGTTTTCTTAATGGTGGAAATATACAAGTCTTGAATTTGGCTGTAATCCCATAAGGGGTGGCCACAAACAAATCGCCTCCATGTCACCCTGTCCCCCACCATTTCACTGCTCTCTCTTGTTTTTATTGTTCTTGCTGGGAGCACTTTGTACACTTAAAGCCTTTGGTTCCTTCTTCCTTGTATTAAAAAAAGCAAACAGATACAAATAAATATCAAGTAACTTTCAGCATGTACTAAAACTAACTTATGTGTCATTCTCATCTATCTGTCTCTCTATCTCTAGCCAGACACCATAATCCGGTAAGCGGTGGGGGTTTGCCTCTGAGTTAGTTGTTTTACTTGTTGACACGTACGGAACACGTATGGGTTGGTTATATAGTTGCCACCCAGTGCTGTAAATGGTTTCCTGGCCTACATTCGAGCCTAATCAAGAGTAAATTCCAATCTTATCCTTAGTCGTCGGCAGAGTCCATCTTAGTTGATTTTGAATGTGAAAACACGAGACAGGCGCACTTCACGGCAGAGCATTAAAAAGAAACCGGGAGAAACCAAGGCGAAACCAACTCAAATATATATATACTGTGTAAAAAGATATCCTTCTCTTAACTTCCCATCTGCTGTCTACATAGTCTACACACACACACACACACATACGAAAGAGAGGAAGACTTGTGTGAAATAATGAACAACAAGCTACAGTCAGTTTATGTATTGGAAGACGAATTTAGGGAGCCTGAAATGGAACCCAGGCTGACGAGAATGACCGAAATTACAGTTGACATGGATGAGGTGCTACAGCTGATGAAGGATTTGGATGTGAGAAAAGCAATGGGACCAGATGGTGTGGCTGGATGGATCCTGAAGGAATGTGCCAACCAGTTAGTGTGGCCAGTTTATGTCATTATCAAAACCCCGCTTGAAAAGGGACAGTTACCTAAAGATTGGAAAAGAGCAAGTATTGTGGATCCACTTAATTATAGACCTGTGTCACTTACTAGTATTGTTTGTAAAATCTGTGAGAAAGTTATTAGAAAAAGATGGATAAAGTATTTAGAAGAAAATGAAGTGATAACACCAAGACAGTTTGGTTTTAGGGAAGGAAGATCATGTATTACTAACCTACTAAGTTTCTACAGTAGGGTAACAGATGTCGTACAGGAGAGAGAGGGATGGGCAGACTGTGTCTATCTGGATCTTAAGAAAGCATTTGACAGGGTACCCTATAAGAGACTACTGTGGAAGTTGAGGACATTTGGAGGGGTGCATGGGAAACTATTAAAGTGGATGGGAGATTATTTGATAGGAAGGCAGATGAGAACAGTAATAAGAGACAAGGTATCACAATGGAGAAATGTGACTAGTGGAGTACCCCAGGGCTCTGTCTTGGCCCCAGTAATGTTTCTGATATATGTAAATGATTTGCCAGAGGGTTTGAATAGTTACATGAGTATGTTTGCAGATGATGCTAAAATTATGAAACATATTAAATGTATTGATAGTTGTAAAGAACTGCAAGAGGACTTGGACAAAATACACAGCTGGAGCCAGACTTGGAAAATGGACTTTAATGCCAAGAAGTGTCATGTATTAGAAATGGGTATAAGTGAAAGAAGACCACACTGGACATATAAAATGGGCAATGAGATGATTAGTAAAAGAAAGGATGAGAAAGATCTGGGAGTGATTATTCGGGATGACTTGTCACCAGAAAAGCATATAAACAAAATTATTGGGGGAACTTATGGATTACTGACCAACATGAGAGTGGCTTTTAATTATATGGATGAGGAAATGTTGAGGGAGTTGATAGTGACCATGATAAGACCAAGACTAGAGTATGCGGCAGTGGTATGGTCACCTCATTTGAAGAAGCATATTGATAAACTAGAAAGGGTTCAACGGATGGCAATGAGGATGATACCATGTTTAAGGGAACTCACCTACGAGGNTGGCCCCAGTAATGTTTCTGATATATGTAAATGATTTGCCAGAGGGTTTGAATAGTTACATGAGTATGTTTGCAGATGATGCTAAAATTATGAAACATATTAAATGTATTGATAGTTGTAAAGAACTGCAAGAGGACTTGGACAAAATACACAGCTGGAGCCAGACTTGGAAAATGGACTTTAATGCCAAGAAGTGTCATGTATTAGAAATGGGTATAAGTGAAAGAAGACCACACTGGACATATAAAATGGGCAATGAGATGATTAGTAAAAGAAAGGATGAGAAAGATTTGGGAGTGATTATTCGGGATGACTTGTCACCAGAAAAGCATATAAACAAAATTATTGGGGGAACTTATGGATTACTGACCAACATGAGAGTGGCTTTTAATTATATGGATGAGGAAATGTTGAGGGAGTTGATAGTGACCATGATAAGACCAAGACTAGAGTATGCGGCGGTGGTATGGTCACCTCATTTGAAGAAGCATATTGATAAACTAGAAAGGGTCCAACGGATGGCAACGAAGATGATACCGTGTTTAAGGGAACTCACCTACGAGGAGAGATTGGAAAAACTGAAGTTACCAACATTGCGCGAGAGAAGGGAAAGAGGTGACTTGATCACGATATTTAGAAATGTAAGAGAATTGGAAAGGGTGGATAGAGAGGATCTTTTTGTGTTGGATGATGGAAGAACAAGAGGTCATGGCTTCAAGTTGAGGAAAAGTAGATGTCTTAATGATCTCAAAAAGTTCAGTTTCCCGAATAGAAGCATAAGTATTTGGAATGACTTAGACGAAGAGGTGGTGCAGGCGAAAAACATGCATGTATTTAAAACTAGATTAGATGAATGTAGATATGGAGACAGGACAACACGAGCTTAGCTCAATTCCTGTATACTACAAATAGGTAAATACAAATAGGTAAATACACACACAAATAAAAGCTGACACAGGTACCTTACTTTGATGATAACACATTTACAAATTACTATAGTCTGCTAGGTTATGAGGGAGGGGGTGTGGGCTGGGGGGAGGGCAGTGAAATGGCAGGGGACAGGGTGACATGGAGGCGATTTGTCTGTGGCCACCACTTACAGGATTAAGGTGCCTGGTTATACATAGATAGATAGATAGACAGACAGGCAGCTAGACAGATAGACAGACAGACAGATGAAGGGACAGATATAGATAGATAGAAAGACAGCTAGACAGACAGATAAAGACTGATAGATAGACAGACTGGCTGATTCAGAGCCATAATACACCAGTGCAAACAAAAGCCTACCAGCTATGACCACAATGCACTGCTGTCTATCTATTGCCAGACGCCTCAATCCCGTAACATGGAGGTGAACAACAATTGAGCTGACTGGCTCAGTCAGCTCAATTGTTTTAGCTGCCTGGCTCAGTCAGCTCAATTGTTTTAGCTGCCTGGCTCAGTCAGCTCAATTGTTGTTTTCCCTGCTTTTCTTTTAGCTCCAGCTGACTCATTAATCTTCTCAGGGCCCATGATTATGTACAATTTCCTAACGAAAACATGTAATTTATCACAAAGTTTAATGAAGCCTGTATGACTGATGCAACAACTACTACTATTACTACAACTGAGCTGAAAAAAGAACTCATTGCAAAGTTTGAAAGTGGAACCTGTGTCTCTGATCCTGCCATTCATTATGGTATGGCGAAATCTACCGTTTCATCCATACTAAAGAACGGATTAATGCAAAATACACGTTTCTTATGGAAAAAAATGATTCAGTTTTTGAACAACTCCTAACTCGTGCAGCCTCCAGAAACGAATTGTATATGAATTCCGGGGTTATACTGTATAAATATACAAGTATACCATAGTTTAATGATGCAATTGGTACAGCTTGTTTTTTTCCCAATCACTTCTTGCAGTCACAATGGAACCGTTAACTATCTGTGTTGCATATTTACCAAAATTACTTACCTTGAGATCATGAGTTTGTTATAATATTGGTGGAATCGCCACGCCTGTTGGGAAAAGAATTACCGGCCAAAAACGCATCATATTTGTGGGACAAATAAAATACAGAAAACACAAGTACGCACCAACACACACAAAACACCCCACAATATCTTGGTTATGTTTCATTTGTGCAAGAAAGGTACAGTACTTATTTCTGCTGTTAAATCTAAGCAATCTGGAGTCACTGTATGGTTCTGTACACATTATTCCACTTTTAATCACCCACATGTTTTATTTCCTAATCTTATAGTTTCAAATCCTAGTTTTAGTTTCTAGTCATACAGTATATAGTTATAAATTTAAGCTTTATTTCCTGGTCATAAATACTTATCGAGAAAATGGACCAAGGTGCAAATCTAAAAATAAAAATCAATCTTACAGGTTTCAAATCCTAGTTTTATTTCCAAATCTTAGTTTTAAATCCTAGTTTTAATTTCGAGTCACATACAGCCTACTTTCAAATCCAAGCTTTATTTACTAATCTTATAGTTTCAAATTCTAGTTTTATTTTCTAGTCATATATGGTTATACTATCTAAGTTCTATTTTATAATCTTAGTTGCAAATTCTAGTTTTATTTTCTAGTCATACACACATTCAAATCAAAGGTTTATTTCCTGATCTTATAGTTTCAAATCCTAGTTTTAATTTCTAGTCATATATACGGTAGTTATAAATCAAAGGTATACTTTATAGTTAGTTTCAAATTCTAGTTGATTTTCTTGTCACATATACAGTAGTTAAAAATCTAAGTTATACCTATACTGTATTTCCTAATCTTAGTTTCAAATTCTAGTTTCATTTTCTAGTGCAGTTTGAAATCCTTCAGTGCTAGCCAATTTAAGATCCAACAGAATTATCTGCCAAGCACACTTTTTTTTTTCTTTTCTAAAATCCCCAAAGTAGGGCTTGGTCTCACGCTGGGCTCATTTGTGGCCACTTGGCTACGGAAATGTGTTAAGCTTCGTTGAGACTGAGTAGCCTAAGTTACGCAAAGT
>JAGKTI010037601.1:0-10863 GCA_018397915.1 Birgus latro | reverse complement strand
GAGAGAGAGAGAGAGAGAGAGAGAGAGAGAGAGAGAGAGAGAGAATCCTTCCTCCCATCCTTTCCCAGCCTCCCTACCCAATTCACTGACTCTCCCAGGCCAGTTGAAAGTATTATAGAGCGTTAATGCAGCTGAGGTCAGCCTATTCCCTCGTTCCATTCACTCCCCATTCCACCCATTCCTTTAGCATCTCATTCATTCAACTCATTCGTCAATCCCTACTCCTCTTTTGTTGTCCTCCTACCTCCTACATTTGTGGTTTTTACCTCTCATTCGTTCTTCATTTATCTGTTATTGATCTAGCTCATACATTAATTCCAATTCTTCAGTTGAGAGGGTGTGAAGAGGGGGGGGGAGGGGCGAACCCCCACCATTTTCATACGAGGAAAAATAAGTTTTGTTACATTTATTATGTAAAACACATTCTGCTCGAACGCTGAAACACACACACACACACACAATGTTGCGGCTCTACATCCTCTCCATAGCATTTCTTTGTGACTAACATCACACTCTGGTGTTAATTTATCCTAACAAACGCAGCATTTCAAGATGGAGAGATGACAATTTGAGGCCAAGTAAGAGTAAGGAGTTAAATAACGACACGCACTAAAAATATCGTCAAAAAATACCAATGTTATGAGTAAATATTAACGTTATCACACAGTATACCAAAAAGAAATAACTTACACCTCTAACGATCAATATACATCTCCAACCAATTACGTGACATTATACTTAAAATAGTCAAGACTTACTTCAAAACTCCATTTCAGACTAATTCAAAACATACACATTCAAATAGCAAAGTGCAAACGGGCACAGAAATAAATAAACCAAGAATCAGCTTCAAAGGAGAATGGGAGTCTGCCTTGTTAAATTCATAGAAAACCAAAATCATTAGAGTAGCAACTACGGTATTTCGTTATGAACTGGAGAGTAAAGCCAATGTGTTACCTCTCCCACTGTGAATCTTGCCTCAGCGACATTCCCGTGTTGGGACTTGTTCTGAAGAGGTAAATAATAGCATCACAGGATATAATACATAACTACAATGGAGCCTGGGAGGTACTGTCGAGAGAATAAAGTAACTACAAGTTTGGTAACTAGCCACACAATCTTCACGCTTAGGAAAGAAATATTCAGCAACACGTATATATAGTCAAAACCGAAGCTGACTCATAAATTGTTACAAATATTATTACACGATTTTTTTTCTTACCGTTCAGCAACTGTTGGAAAAAAGCTGGTTTTGTTAGCTGATTTGCTTCCCAGTCTGCAGAAAACATCAGCTGTACCCTGGCCAACCTCAATATGGGGACTTGTTAATGAGGAAGCGTGTCCTTCGTTTGACCTAGAGAACCTATGTCTCTAGTTTGACCGATTGAAGACTGATGGACTGCTGATAATATTACAACAATCTCTCTGCCAATGTGGGTTTTCCTGCTTTTAATAAAATCATCTAGTATTAACTGAAATAAAAAAAATAAAAAAAAAACTCTCAGCCTGGAGCACCACCGGAAAAATCTTATCCGACTTCGTTAAGCAATTAACACCAATTTTTTTCTTTTTTCTTCCAGTATGAGGAGAATCACCGCCTGGACGTTCACGTCTTGCTTTCCTTAGTAAGTACAAACTATCTATCGACCTATACGTTTATCTATCTGTTTATTGAGACGCCTTCATACCGTACGGAGTGGTATATCCTATCACTGACCTAAAGGGAACAAGATACAAATAGTGAAAATGCTAGCCAAATTGGTGAAAAGCGTACAGGTGTGATATCATCATCAGTATCATCCATATCTCTTTTCTCACCTAAGGATTGGGTGAGATAAGGTCTAAATAAAATGGTCCACACACTCATTCACTCACCATCCAAGCCCCTGGAATCTACGTTAAACCTCCCAAGCTGACTGTGTCTGTATGTCGGAATAAATAAAGAAAAGCGGAATGTGTTAATATAATATTAACTTTATATTTTCTGACTTTAAATGCTTCACCAATTTTCACTTATTTTGAGTATCAGTTGGAGCTAAGTTAATCTAACTCGGCAAAACACTATCAGGATCAATTCAGCTGCTTATTTGAGAGAAGCCAGGTGACCGGATGATGATGATGATGATTAATTCAGCTTTTATCATACCTCACCTCAACTATAGGTGGGAATATGGATAGTGCTGTTGCTGGTGATCTTGATGATGATGAAAATGATAGAGATTAAGACTATGATGAATATGAAAGATAACGACTGTCTTAAGTTGGTGAGTATGTTTTTTATATTTGGGCCCCTGACTAATATTTCTCTGCACAATCTTCTCACTTAAAAACAGGAGTGGACGGACCCGCGACTGAAGTGGGATGAGAGTAAACACCAGGGCATCAAACATCTAGGCATGGACCCCAAAACCATCTGGGTTCCGGATTTCACCGTTTATAATGGGTACGACCTGAATAGAGAATTATAGGGCTAACTGAGGATATATAGTTAATCAGGGAATATACTGCCGTTACATAATGAAGGACATTACATCTGATCAAGAAGTATATCATCATCATCATCATCATCCGGATCTCCTTTTCCACCCTAAGACAGGGTTAGGGGTAGCAACGTCCAGACAGCCCAATTTTGCCCAGTCCAATGGGCCACGCTTCCATTCACTGATCATTCAAGCCCCCGGAATCCTGGCTCTATCTGATACGCCAAAAACATTTACCACATTCAGTAGCTTCACATAAACGTATCCGATGGTCAGTATAAGTTCGTTAATGAATATACAGTACAGTTAATTAAAGATACAGAGTTAATTAAGGGAACATAAACATCTAGGCATGGATCCCAACGCCACATGGGTTCCTGATTACACCATATATAATAAATACGACCTAAAAGCGCGGGGAGGGAAAAGAATATTGTTACATTTAGACAGCATTAAATTATCTGGTAATCTACCGTGAAAAAAGGAGTATTGTTGTATGTGAATAGAATTAGCTCCTTCAGTCTGGTGAAGTACTTACTGACTCATGTTTTACTATCTCCCAAGCCATTTTACTCAGCTTAGGGGAAACCTTTGGAACTGGAGACGTTAACAGTAGCCTTAAAGTACCTGTCCACTACTACAGATCCTTAGCAAGCTGAATAAAATCGTCCACTGATAAAATCCGAAAATAAGTCATCGATAAAGTGGTTAGATTCTAGACCCAGAGACAGGCAACTGATCATCGCCAACCACATGTATTCGTTGGCCCGAATACTGTTTTTATCATTTTAACATCTCTAATTTTTATCATTTCAACATCTTTAATCTCTTGACACTTTTTTTTCGTTATTATTCCTGCCACCATCAAACATTTTTGTTTAAAATCAGTTAAGCCGCCTGTGGGCAGCAAGAAAAGACTAAAGAAAAAGCTAACAATACCGTCAGTCACTGGGCTTACACAGTTTAGCTTTTGAGGAACTACTTTATTTTTTTCCTCAACATCTTTAATTCGATGCTATTTTTCATTTATATTCCTGCAGTTTATTAATTACTTTATTCCAGTGGTGACCCAGACCGTACCCTAGTAACGGACAACCAACAATACCACATCCTGGTGTACCCAACTGGCCGAGTCCTGTACGTGCCGTCCATCCTCCTGCATTTCACCTGTATCATGGACGCTACCTATTGGCCCCACGACGAACACGACTGTAGCCTCAAGATTGGTTCGTGGATCTATGATGCCGGGGTGTTGGACATGACAGTGTCCAACGGTGCTATGGTGAGTGTATGGAGTGTGGTTAGGTGTTGTAGGGTGCAGGGTTAAGTAGGGCTGCTGGAAGTCAAAGTGCAGAATGGTGTAAAAAAAAATGCTAAAATATCTCGAACACCACTAAACATGGAAAGAATTAATACTGACAATCTAAGTTTGGTCTTACACCATAACCTGGGGTGCGTGCACTCCTTGGGGGTGCTGATCACACTAGCCAGTTCAACGAAAATATTAAATTTTTTAGCCACTAAGCGTGTTTCCATGGTTGGCCGTATTATTTTAACTACTTCTGTGGTCATATCTTGACTGTGGTGCGAATCTGATGTCAAAATGAGGTATTTAAAACTGATTTCTGACAATAAGTAAAAACCGAAAGCGCGCGCGCACGCACACATACATGGTTCGCGTATAACTACGTCATAAATACAGTACCTCTAAATCTGGAGAAAAAACGGTTAAATTTGTGTCCCTGCATTCCCCACAATGAGATGGCATGTAAGGTGAAACATTCGAAGCGCCCTATCTTCCACTTCATTTTACTCCCGTCCCATTCTACATCCTCATTCATTCTATTCACTCCCCACTCACTCTACTCCACCCTCACTCATTCAACTCCCATTTACTCACCATTCATTCTCCCTCTTCTTCACTCACTCTATTCCCTTCCCATTCACTCTATCCCTTACTTACTCAATCTATTAACTCTCCATTCACACTACTTCTTCCACACTCATTGTATTTCCCTCCCATTCGCCCTATTCCTTCCTAACTCACTCATTTTCTTCCCACTCTCTCCAAAGGATGAGATGCAACATAAAGTAGGAGCAAGCGGACTGAACATCAGCACAACGGAGTGGAAGATAGTGAGTACCAGCGCAGTGCGGGAGATAAAATATTACGATTGCTGTGAGGAGCCGTACACAGACGTAATGGTGTCAATCTATGTACGTCGCGACGCACCAGCATACACCTGGCTAGTCAAGACGCCTGCTATTTGTAAGTTATGAGTTGGTTCGTCCAGCTATACTCATTTTACTCCAACCTCATCTAGAACTGCCATCTCCTCACCCTACCCTTAACATTTTTTGTTGCTCCAGATGATTATTCGGTTCAGGGGGGGCTTTTCGAACTCGAGGGGATACTGCAGATGTATCCTCCTTAAGCCCATTCATTACCGGAGGTCCTTCCCAAGTTGAGTCAAAATCATCATGTAAATAATAAATAAAATCAAAGATACGTCATAGGGTGAAGAGGTCAATATTTCCCCTTATCCTGAACCTTAAAATCTGCACCCAGCCTCGAACACTTACCTTTACCTGCATTCTAAGGCCTGACGCTGCTGACGCTGGTGGTGTTCCTGCTGCCGGTGACGCTACCCGGGCCTAAGGTGACACTCGGGGGCATGCTGCTGCTGTGTCACCTCCTCTTCCTCTCATTCGCCAAGGTCAACGTTGCCCATAACCCTTCACATGCTCCTCTCATTGGTAAGTACTGTACTTGGCCCTGAAAAAAAAAAAAAAAGCTGGTTATATTCCTTTCAATTTAACTTAAAACTGCCATCTCCTCTACTTAAATGCTGACCTATATTAAAAGAAAAGGAGGGAGGGGTACTAGTCACGAAAAAATGCTATGGAAATGATGTACAGCTGTAGTACCAGCTTTTTCTGCCACTGAGCTGTTAAATAACCAGCAAAAGGAAGAAAATCTGGGCCACGTCAAGGTGAAGAGTATAATGAATTGCGGTTTGTGGATAGTCAGTGGTATTATGGGTAAGGTATTGAATTCACAGTTCCTTCACCTGTTTAAATGGATAAACTTGCCCCTTTCACCTCCCTCTCACTGTAAACCTAGTACTATATTGCAGATGTTACTGACAATTATGAAAGTGAAACTGAATGGGGTACTGATATTCTCTCTCTCTCTCTCACACACACACACACACAGACACTGAAGCTAGTAGTATTAAAGATGTTATCGACGGCTGCGAATGTAATACTAAATGGTGTCATGGCCTGGCTGTCCCTCTTCCCCCATTCTGGCTCACTCCCAAACTCCCCCCACCTCTATTCCCCCCCTCCCCGACACCTCTCTTCTCTCACTCCTCACCCATTATCCTCCTCCCTCTCATCTGACGTAATTCATCCCTCTCACTCAACTCTAAACTTTTCTCCTTCTCATAGTGAAACTAGGAGTGGTAGAGATGGTGCTGACGACTGTGAGTGTGCTACTCAGTGGGATGCTGGCATGGCTCTCCCACTCCCCCCACTCCGACCCACTCCCGGACTCTCTCAAGAGACCTGTCGTCTCACTCGCCCACCTCCTGTGTCTCCAGAGCTACGCCAGACAGGTGAGTAAAACAGGGAGTGGGGGGTGGTATGGTGGGAGAGTGGGAAGACAATGATGATTATATTGTGGATGAGTAAGGTCTCATTGAGTGGCAGAACTGAGACAAGTGTGATGCAAGAGATACAAATAAGAAATACAGCCGGCCATACCCTAGTGGGCTAAGAAAGTCTGGACATGTTGATTGGACGGAGGTGAATGACCGACTGAGGGAGGTCAAAGGCATGAAGGTGGTGGGAAGACTGACCGGAGGCAAATAAAGAAAGACGTGAGGTGAGGTCTTCATGCTGAAACATCCGGAACAGGGTAATGATCAGGGAAATTGTGAAAGATCGCAAAACATGGAGAGCTACCACTGAATGAAGGAACCTACCTATATCAGTATGGTCAATGGCCTCTTAAAAATAAACGTAAACTACGAGAGGTACCGTATTCCCAAAGCTGTGTATCTTGGTCCATGTGTAAAATTAAAATGTGTAGGGGATAAGGGAAATTGCTTTTAGCCCTGCTTCACAAAGTGAGATCTGAATTTAATGATCTGACGATCAAAATATACAATCTGTTAATGTAATAAACAAGGATGTAAAATATTAAGGTTAAGATGAAAGAGATGGATAGGAGCCCTTGAGGAAGGCAAGGGGGGAAGGAGGAAGAGAAAGTGGAGAGGGCGGGAAGGAGGGAGAAGGGGGGAGGGAGAGGGATGAGAGGGGTGGGAGGGAAGAAAGGATTAAGTTAAACCTGATATGAGTTTGTGTTGTCAATGCCTTTGTGTACTGATCCGGCAATATTAAACAGGAGTGCCGTACAGAAAGACGAGATAAAAAAGTTGGATAGATAGATAAGTAGGTAGACATGGTCGACAGACAGACAGACAGACAAAAATGGAGTTCTCAAAACCGATATATTTATGCTGTGGAAACTGATCCTATAAAAATATTAATAGGGGAGGCCTTCAGCACGACAAGATCCAAGTTGAAATAAATAGATAGACTGATAAACCCAGATAATTATTGGGGTGAGGAATGTCAAGCCTGACATGTTTGTGTCGTGTAGGCTTTTGTTTACTGATACTATAATATTACCTGGGGAAACTTGAAGGAGACGTGACCCAAAAGCCATAAGATTACCCTGGAGAAGCGAATGATTACACAGCAGTCGGGGAGTGGTAGAGGTGATGTCCTCTCTCTCTCTCTCTCTCTCTCTCTCTCTCTCTAGAGAGAGAGAGAGAGAGAGAGAGAGAGAGAGAGAGAGAGTGCGTGTGTATGCGCGCCCAGTGCAATGGATGGAGTGCAGAATAGTGTACAGTAGAAAAATATAGTGTACTGCAGTATAGTGTTGCTTAGAGTGTTGCAATGTAAGGTAACGGGTGTAGTGGAGTTGTTTAGTTTGGTGAGGTACAGGAAGCATAGTGGAATACTGCACGGTAGTAATTTCACATTTCCTCTGTGGAATCTCACCTAGTCGATAAAGGATATTGCAGCCTCATGAGGCTGGAATAATGGTAAGGCAATGCACAAATGGGGATATGTAAGACAGAGGAAGTATACAATGATATAGGACGAATACAAAAAACTTTTAACCCTTCTTAAGGAATCACACCAGTCGATGTTAAATTCGGGTCTTCTGTTGTACTGCTGGGTGATCAGGGACAAAGGGGACGCAAACTGTGTCCAACAATGTGACTAGCCCGGGACCTGAACTCGGGTACATCCGCTCTGAAGCAGGGTGTCCTAATGAATATCTCAATGCACTGCCTTAATGACCCACATGCTACTGACAGGCATTAGCATATTTACTTTCTGCAGACTGCCAGTTTGGATCGTTCTGAAGGTTTGGGTGCCCCCACGAATAACAACAGGCTGCGCTTTGCAATGACAGGGCCGGTGGTAGCCTCTCATCATCAGGACAACTCTAGTACTCTATACCAGCTAACATCACACACTTTTATACAGCTGAAAGTGATGACCTAAACCTCGTTCCACAGGCCACAAGTTTGGGTCGCACCGGAGTGTCTGGTTCCCCCTTGAAGAACGACGAGGTTGAGCTTGGCAACGATGCAGCTGGTGGCAGTGCTCAGTGGGATGCTGGTGTTGGCAAGGGCAGCTCCTCTCAGTGGCTGCTCATGGCCGCTGTTATTGACCGCCTTGCCTTCTTATCTTGCCTCGCTGCCACTATCATCATCTTGATCTCTTTCTCCAGTGTTCTCTAAGCTAGTACTCCTTTCTCTCTCCTTCTCCAACCTTATCAACCCTCTTATCCATCCTTATTAAGCTTTTACAGTGCTATCTCAATCTTTCTCGCGTTTTCTTCCCAATCCTTATCACACTTTCCCCATCGTTATCAACTTCCTTATTTTTATCAGTTTTGAAAGTCGTCTACATCACCATATCTCTTGCTATGCATCCTTACAAGTTCTGTAAGTGCTATTACTTCACCTATCTCTCTTGGCCTCTTGGACTGGTGGCAGTACTCATGGGAGGCAGGTGTTGGCAAGACCAGCTCCTCCAAATGGCACCTCATAGCTGCTATTATCGACCGTTCCCCCTTCTTAGCGAGCTTGGCCGCTACTATCATCATCCTTATCTTCTCCATTGTTACCTCAACCAACATCCCTCCTTAATACTCTGGCTATTGTCTTCTTTATCTCCATTCTTATCAGCTTTCTTATCCATCCTTATCAAGCATCCCCAGTTTAAGTAGAACTGTGCCCCTTCTCTCAATGGTTATCTGTCCCCTTCTCCATACTTATCAGCTTCTCTCTCCACCCTTACCAACTTTTTCCAGTGTTATTTTCTGTGCCACCGCCGTTATCACCACCCTTACTAGTGTCTCCTGTCACCACCCTTACTAGCGTCTCCTGTGTTATCAAGAACGGATACCCTTCCTACACTGGCTATGTCCTCTTCTCCATCCTTATCAGGTTTTTTCACTCATCAATCCACTGTTATTTTTCTATAGTCACCACTATCATCATCCTTACTACCTTCTCCAGTGTAATTGCTCTCCCTCTCTCGACATATCCTTCTGTCCTCTCTGTCTGTCTCTCTCTCTCTCTCCATCTGCAGTATTGCTGGCACACCAGGGTTACTACGCACGATTAACAGTCATAATATAAATGGCTCAGCATTAACGAAACTATTACAAGATTTAACAAGAATTAATCTGATAGATACCTCCTGGACACAGGCAGGGAACAGTTTGGGGATCTTTTCTTTAAAAGTTTTGACTGATCAACATGTCATAAAAACATCTGCTCATACCATAACAACAGCTGTGAACGGGATGGTGGGTATTAGTGTCCTAGAGGTGGCAAGTGAAGGTGCGTAGCCCCACCTGTTACGCACAGGAAGGCTGGTGAGCATCAGGGAACGGACTTGCTTTCTAGTCTATGCCCCATATATCAACAAAGTATACTGTATAGCTTGCAAGTCTTACTCTCTCTACATAATAAGTGCATGTCTTATAAGGATATATATGGATGCAATTATGTTTATATTTCTTGCAATTTTGGTACAGCAACATATATATCTAACACTTTATGTAGGTTGCAACAGTGGTTTCTCAGCTTCTCAGTTTTGCAAGTTAATCACTGTATAATATCGTGCTTATTATGCAACTTGGGTTTAGATATGTAAATCTGTCCCCCTCCCTCCCTCTCAAACATACACACATCAATTTTTCCTCGTCTCCTCTACCGTCTTTCTATGTATTACCAAACTAACAGTATCAAACAATCTCATTCCATGCCTAGCCTTTGTCTATCTATATCCTCTGGGGTGACTACACGAACCTTCGTATTTTATGATGTAATGGTACGGGATAGCATAATGGCCAACACCTTACTATAGATAAAAGGAGTTATCAGCAGATGCAACACGCAGTGATGGTACAAAAAGTTACACAAGGAATCTGTAAGAAGTAGCTAGCCCAAACTGCAACACTAAGAGTACTGCACATATCACAGTTTTGTATCTTTTGGCCAAACACGTAGCACTACCGGCTCTGAACTTATTATATGATGTTGAAACACTGTAATATAATGGGACCTTACATATTATAACTTTGTAATAAGTAGACAAAACTGTAATGGTTAATTGTAGCTATTATGTAATTTTTATGTTGTCTGGATACATATAATTTACAGTAATATAATAATGAATAGTGTACAAGATGTAGCAAAACTGTAACACTGTAGTGGTACCGTACACACAATTCTGAACTACTATGAATGTACTATACTGCAGTGGACAGTGTAACGCTTCATCACTCACATCAATTCCAACTGTAACAATGTACTGCACAATAGCAGAAGAATTATGCAATATGGTAGGTAAAATGTAATGTTTAAATATCAAGGATAACATTAAGTCTTTTATTACAATCTTACTAGCACGAACCGGCAAAGAATATAAAGCACAAACTGTAATGATGTTTGCCATGTAATGTGTGAATCAGGATTTATCAACTTATCAATCTATCCACATGAATCTACTAAGACAAGGACACTGGGCTGGGAATATCTAAAGATCTAAGTAACATGATATGGCCTTTGTGATGCAAGATTGGAGGAGGAGGAGGAGCAGGAGGAGCAGGAGGAGGAGAAGCAGGAATAGGAAGAGAAGGAAATATGATGATGTAAAAATATTAAAAAAAAAAAAAAAAAAAGCCAGAAGCTGCTTAGGAGAACCAGTGAAAAATCTAGGAAAAGTGGTGGGTATGTGAAGAGTAGTTTCGTATCCTGAGTGTGGGGTGGTGGGGGGGGGGGGG
>JAGKTI010037600.1:0-10863 GCA_018397915.1 Birgus latro | reverse complement strand
GTACATAAGAATTCACTCAACTCGACTGTGATATAGAAAATTACAACAACAGGGGAAACTCACATAAACCACGGTCTCAAAAGGACTCGTAGTAATTCCCAGTTTACAACGTGTACACAGTTTACTCTACTTATAAAGAAACCATCCCTATTTTACATGGGTTTGCACCACATAACATATCTAGGTAAATAATCATGAGCCCAAGAATAATACAATATGCAAACTCAGCGCTCACAGCATTCGGCGTGACGAAGTATTACAACACTCCGCTTCTCACTCACTTATAACCAAAATATCACACTACATGAATAAAAAGCTTACTAAGTGGACCATACAACATTAACGACACTGTGAATTGAAAGGAACTAAGCGGAAATGTGTAAGGGCT
Source organism: Birgus latro (assembly GCA_018397915.1). Lineage (NCBI taxonomy): Eukaryota > Metazoa > Arthropoda > Malacostraca > Decapoda > Coenobitidae > Birgus > Birgus latro. The sequence continues at coordinate 10,475 of JAGKTI010037600.1, read as the reverse complement.
TTTGGGCACTAGAGGCTGTGAGACTCGACGCACTGGAAACACTGGACTCCGTGACTCCACACCATATCTGCGGACTGCCCTCAATGAAGTTCAACTCAGAAGTCATATAATGGCATTGACAAATATTATCAGACAACTTACTTTATATATAGTTAGAATGACAACTAGTTATGATGACGTACGAGGGAGAAATACCGTGAATGACTCGGGAACATTACCTGTGGACTGCCCTCAATGAAGTTCAACTCAGAAGTGACGCTACATGGACAAGGACGCATGATGCCCCGCTAAAACCCGCTACGTTTTTACTACCCGGTTCTGACTTCGATCAATTACTCTACAGTCAACTTGTTATATCATCGTCCAGGAATTTTGCAACAAGGAGTTTACACAGTCCTCTGCTTATACAAATTGACTTATGATTATTTAAATTTTGTGGCAATAACATAGGTCTAACAATTTTAAAACGATGCCTAAAGACACGCATTGACACAATCTCCCTATGTTTCGCGCCGGCACTGACCTACAAGCTCTGGTGTCTGTGCAAAATAAATTAATTTCGTGGTTAACAATGACAATAATCAACAATCAGGCTTTACCTAAATTCTTAGACATTATTATTGAGTACAACAAGATGATAAACACAAACTCAACTACAAAATTCTGAATTCCAGGTGTAAATACTACTCATCGCTAATTTAAATCTCAAATTAGCTTTCTACTCCTCTTTATCGAAACCAGACACGAATTTGCACGTCCAACACACTCCACACGGTCCACATTAACAATAATTCTATCCTACTACCTTTTAACTAAATCCAGCCCAAAAATAAATTACAAGATCCACTTCCCACACATTACACCATGTTAACAGGGTCCAGAATTATTCTTACATCAACATAGCCTAACGTAGATTACATACATGATATAGTTATACTATACTTATAATAACTTATATTACTCTTATACTACTTATATCATATGTAAGAAATATGGCATTACACTGTCATATCACCAACTCTCTTCGTTTTATTTATCAATGACCTTCTAAGCTGTACATTTCACTCTCTCCACTCATACGCTGATGATTCCACCCTTCACCTTTCCATTCGGTTCCCGCAACATCCATCTCAGCAGTTACTTCAACAAACAAGGGATGAGGCTATGCCACACCTAATGTCTGACTTGGCTCGTATCTCTGATTGGGGTAAAAATAATCTTGTTATTTTTAATGCATCAAAGACTCAGTTCTTACACCTATCAACCCGACAAAATCTCCCACAGAATTACCCACTAATGTTTGTTTAATAATGTCCAGCTCAGTCCCGCATCATCTTTGAACATGTTTGGGGTTTCATTCACTCAGAATTTATCTTAGAAAGAACATATAACATCTCTTGTGAAATCTGCTTCAAAGAGATTAGGTGTGCTAAGCCATTTCAGAGCTTTGTTTACCCCTCCACAGTTGTTGACTGTGCATGGGTTTTATTCGCCCATGTGTGGAGTACAAGTCTCATGTGTGTGGAGGCTCCCCACATGCAGCTCTTCTCAACAGGGTGGATTCAAAGGCTTTTCGTCTCTTTATATCTCCTCCTCTTACTGATTCCCTTCAACCTCTGTGTCTTCGCCGCACGCATCTTTATCTCTTTTCTATCGCTACTTCAATGGTCAGTGTTCTTCCGAGCTGTCCACTTGCATCCCTCCACCTCTACGATGGGCACGTAGCACCCGTCAAGCAACAAACTCTCATCCCTTTTCTGTCCAATTCTCTATTGCAAGAGTCAACCATTACTCCCAGTTCATTTATGCATCTGGTTAACTCTGGAACTGTCTTCCTCTGTCTGTATTCCCTACTTCCTATGATCCCCAGTCTTTCAAACGCAGTGTGTCCAGGCATATTGAAATGAACGGATCCTGAATTTGGCTTTTTTTCATATTGTTTTTGTTTTTTCTTGGAAGGAACAGTATGTGGGCCGATAGCCTTTGGTTCCTTCTTCCTTGCATTAAAAAAAAAATATATATCTGGTGAATAAAGACCACGAATTTGAGAAGCCAGTATTTACTTACCATGCCTGAGCCGAACTTGTTGCACACCGAAAGATTAGGAAGAACAGCACACTGGGCAACGTCCTTATACTGAAGTAATGCTGTTGGAGCCTGTGGCAGTGTGGGACGAGGACGTAACAGTATTATAAGTGGTTCACAGCGTTTACCTCCACCGTTATTGAAATGACGAGGGTCAATACATGGCGGCGAAATACCAAAGCTTCCCAACAACCTTACCTGGGCAAGACACCCACCCCAGGAGGATATACCCAGGGAGTGGAAATGAACGACGTGGGCTCAGTACAAGACGGGCGCACCTGTGTCTCTCCCGCGCACCCCTCTCGTTGTCAGGTATCTCGCCGCAGAGGTTACAGTCACGGCAAATTACACCTCTGCCGGACCAGCCATTGCCAGTTTCAGGGTGGGGCTACTCCCCCAGACAGCACTCCAGAGTTGGCCACCAGTCCCCCACTTGCTGCTTCCCTCCCTCAGCCATCCCAGGTGACGGCCACCTTGCCGCATGTGGGGAGGAGACGGCCACCTTGCCACCCTTGCTATAACTCCACAAAAGGAGGTAGAGTGACGGCCATCTTGCCGCACTTACTCACACTGGGTGACAGCCACCTTGTCGCACATGGGGAAGAGACGGACACCAGCTGCCCTCGCTATTACTCCACAAAAGAAGGACAAGTGACGGCCACCTTGCCACACACTCACACTGGGTGACGGCCACCTTGCCGCACACGGGGAGGAGACGGACATCAGCCACCCTCGCTCTAACTCCACAAAAGGAGGTATGGTGATGGCCACCTTGCCGCACTCACTCATACCGGGTGACGGCCACCCTGCTGCACACGGGGAGGAGATGGACACCAGCCACCCTCACTCTAACTCCACAAAAGGAGGTATAGTGACGGCCACCTTGCCGCACTCACTCACACCGGGTGACGGTCACCTTGCCACACACGGGGAGGAGATGGACACCAGCCACCCTTGCTCTAACTCCACAAAAGGAGGAATGGTGACGGCCACCTTGCCGCACCTAGGAGACAGCCACCTTGCCGCTCCACTAAAAGACCAAAAAGAAAGGGTCATGCCAAGTGCCCTCTCCCTTTCTCACCACAGGGACATGAAATACAGGAGTTAGGGGTTGAGGCCGCAGATGACCCCAACACCCCTAACCCCCCCAGTACCACCGGGGGTCCGCCGCTGACACTGAGCGGCTGGGAACAGGAACAGGGCACCTGTATCCCTTCCCGGCGCCCCTCTTACTCCTAGGTAATGCCCCGGAAAGGTAGCAGTCGCCAGCGCCTAGTCTCCGGCCGAAATTCCACTCGGCAGGTAAGGGGTGGACTTTACAACTCCACGCAACGCCACAGTGTTGGCCATTGTCATACCGGGTACAGGGCAAAACTGGCCACAGTCCGTTCCTCAGTTGCATCCCCACTACAGGGCTGTGGCACAGATGCATATCGGTCAGGCAAGACAGGCCACAAGTCGTCCGACTCCTGTAGTCGTTCCCCCCAGAGTAGCGCTGAAGTACCGGCCACAAGCCGTACTGGGTACGAGGCAGGATCGGCCACAGTCCATCCCTCTGCTACTAGTCCTCTTAGCTCCACGGTACGGGCCATTAGCCGCACCAGAGCTACAACCCCCCCTGTGCCACTACAACGTCGGCCATAAGTCACGTCAGGCCAGAGGTAGAGCAGGCCACTAGCCAACTTGGAGCTGGAGTTCCCTGTGCCACTATGACGTCGGCCATTAGTCACGTCAGGCCAGAGGTAGAGCAGGCCACTAGCTGCACTGAAGCTGTTTTCCCCTGTGCCACTACGACGTTGGCCATTAGTCACGTCAGGCCAGAGGCAGAGCAGGCCACTAGCCGCACTGAAGCTGTTGTCCCCTGTACCACTACGACGTTGGTCATTAGTCACGTCAGGCCAGAGGTAGAGCAGGCCACAGTCCGCTTCTCTCCCACAGGAGATCCTGCAGCCTGAGAGGACCCTTCCCCCGAGCCGTGGCAAGGCCTCACCCGAGGCCTTGGTTCCCTGCAACTCTACCAGTGTGAACAGCGGCCGAAGCGTAGCCCCAGCAGACCCAGCAGCTGACGTCGGGCCCTGTCCACTACACCCCCGGCCTAAGGTTCCCGTGTGACGACCCTGGCAGTGACGCTGCCCTCCAGCCATTGCCGCAGTCCAGCCACCCCGGGTTCCAGTACCCTGCGTCCTCAATCACCCCAGGAGTTGCCCCGAACACCAGGGCCCGACTTACCTGTGGGCGAGACCTCTCTGAGTCTCTCCCAGACTCGACATCAGGCCTGTCTCCTGGCTCTCTTCGGGCTGAGTCCTTAGTCCCACGACTACATGTGGGGCCCTGTCCAGGGGCGCGTCATTTTGTCCTTCCTCCAGATGGAGGAATCAATCTGCGGCCCACCAGTGATACTGAAGCGAGTGGACTTTGCCTATGTGTGTGCTTTCTAGACCCAGATACACGTGTGTGCATTAGCTTATACCATGCGAGTGATTCCCTATAGTATATTCTAGTGATAAGTGACCAGGAGCCCAGAGTGTAAGATTGGACGAGCCTAATAGCTAATCTTGGCCTAATTTATATCCCAAGTGGAGTCCCGTGCATCCCCCAGTGAACGAAACGCCACAGTGACCAACAGAACAATAATATTGTGCCATTCCCTTGTTTATTGAAACTGTCCCTCCCCAGTGCACAGGCACGCGAGTGAAACACCTAAGTGGCTAACAGAAAGAATAGATATTATTCCCATCGTGCCTTACCCTTGTGCATTAAACCTCCACCCACCCCAGTGTCCAGGCACATTTGTTAGGGTATGTCTGGGAATCTCCAAATGTCCCGCTAGAATACCGCAGTCCCCCCTCTTCAGTGATCACTGCGCGGCTGACTCTACCCGAGATAGACTTCCGGCCGGCAAGTTTCCATGACACAGGTGTTAACATAATTTATATATCAGTGCCGTCCAGTGCTATACGAGATTAGGAAATTGTAGTAAATTCATTCCTGTGTCGTGAATCGTAAGTGACTTTTATGTTCCATAAGTGCTGGGTAAATAATACCATACTTCTACCAGCCGGTACAGTGACAGATTTCCAGTCAAGTAAAACCTTGTGTTGAGTTGTTAACGCATCTCTGAAAAAAAAAAAAAAAAAGTTAACGCATCTCTGGCAAACCCAGCATGTAATGTATTTGTTGATGTATTATTGTCTCTGGGAAGATATTTATAATACATGTGTGTAACATTCACTGCTTTGTTTTTGTGTCCAGTCCTATTCCTTAGATACCAACCCGGTCTAGAATAGGGACCCGCTGTAGCCTGCGTATTTGAGGGTGAGAAACCGACCCACAAATACGTAGCATAACAGGACATCCTCCCCCTCGACCAGCAGTTGGAGGAGGCCTGGCAAGGACCCCCGGTGTCTGGAGTCTTGGCCTTGACCCCCGGCTGCCCAAGCCCGTCGGTCTCTGCCTCCCCGAGCTGCCGCAGCCCACACCTGACGGAGGCTCTGCAGCGAGACCGCAGCCCCAGGAGCAGCTGAGGCTTCCTCAAGACTCCGGGGCGAGACCTCCCTAGCCCCACGCGACGACCTCTTCGCCGGCAGGGTAAGCGCGGGCAAGTGCGCCTACTCTCCCTGTTCGGGCCCAGCCCCTAGGCCCGAGCTCTGTACTCCAGCGGAAGAGCACACCCCTTACCACTGCCCTCTCACCACTCCCGGACGAGACGACGACGGGTCGGCCTCCTGACGCAGGCCCCGGAAGCCCCGACGCAGGACGCTGACCTGGGCCCTCCACTACTACTGGGCCTCATACTGCAGCAAGCCCCAGTCACACCCTCCTGTCGCCAAGTCCTCCGGCCCTGTCTATTTGTGTGTGACATTATTTCCTTGAAAAGTGTGCCATACATATTGTAACCGTACTGTAATTTGTGGTAATATACGTGTAAGGTTGTTGCCCTGAGTTTTATGACCTGTTCCCACTGAATGTCTTAAAAGAGCCCAACCCTGTCTAGAAAGAGAACCTCGTTCCAGGCTCCGTATCCAAGGGACGAGTGGTCGCGTCCTTAAACACGCTGCATAACGGTTATCATTATCATCACACTACCTTTGCCATCTCATAGTCGTGAGATGATTTTCGAACGCTCTTGGCGCACGATACTGTTTTGGCGCAATTGTGCCTAATGCACACGTTAGATTGCATGGAATGAGATCGGTTGTTATCAACGAGGGGGTCTTGGGGCTGAAGCTCCAGTTCAGTTTCAGCGCCTCTCCAGTTTGGTTACCTCTAGAATATACGGATTTTAAATTGCTTGCTTTACATTTGACTTTCTTTGGTGAAGTGACATCATGTCCAGTCGGCGAGATCTACTGTAAACACTGTCGGAAGCGTTTAGGCGGCTTTCTGTAATATAAGGAAGTAAGTGTATGTTATATGATCTCCTTATTTTTTGTTAGAAAATCTTGTGTTAATCACCTGTGATGTGTTTATGGTCAAAGTACGCTTTACTTGAAGCAGTAGAAGGACCGTACGAATTCAATTCATATTCCTAGTTTGTTGGTACTGTATTATTTTATACCATAAATGCATAGCAGATTACCAGTTTGTTTTCTTTAATATTTCAGAGTGGTAAAATACCTTTTCTTGTTGAAAAAATTTCCACTGTTTTTATCATCATGTTCCTTAAGTCGTACGTATGATTTTTGGCATACCCAAAATACAAAAAGGATTGATTGATTGAATATTTATTGTTGTCAAGGTGTAGAGAGTACTTATCTGGTACAGAACAAAAGGTGGTGGATTGTGCCACACACCCCCTTCAGTAAATACAGTTTTATGCAGTCAGTGGTTTATAAAATCGTGGTTGTAGCTACACACCCTTTAGCAAATATCAGCTATAGTATGAAATGTACTTGGATTTATAAGATTTATTACATACAGGAAACAGAAGTATCAAAGTGGTATAGAAGTACAGCATGGCAGCATTTTTCACAGCCCAGGATGTGATGGCAAACACCCACCTAGACAACACCACTCTCTCCCCTTCACTCACTCTCATAACTCACTGCCTTTTAGTTATTGTTTAATACAAGTCCTACGGTGGTACACACCAGTGTTTTCTTTTATATTGTCTTGAATGTTGTATCTGCATCTATGGCTACGTTGTGGAAGACGTAGGCTGTGCGGCTATGATGTAAATATACAAGCAAAATATGTTTAATATTGATTAACATAGTGAATGGTGCCAAGAAATGTAACATACATTGAAGAATAGCAGCTAGGCTACAGGTATACCTTGATATATGATATGCTACCACTAGATGCGATACCCCAGCTTAACGATGTCCAGACCCCGGTTTAACGATGGGTTTTTATTTTTTTATTACCGATTTTTATGATATTTTAAACAAATTGTGTTTAGGTTGATTTACAAACTGTTTTTAGACATACTGTAGACTAATGTGTTTTAGCCATAGGTGGGGTGACCATTGTCATTTTGGGGTAGCTACAGTTTACTAAGCTTGATTTTTTCCAGACTTAAATTTGACAATTTTCAGAGTTTATTTGGTGGTTTTAGTAGTTATTTACAAATTTTAGGCTTAGGTTAATTTCTTTTACAGTTTTTAGGCCATTTAGATTGGCTTTAAACTTTTTTCTTTTTTAATCATTTGGGTGGGTTTGGGACTTGGTTGGAGGGGATACCCAACACTCAAAAATGCATCCCTATACTTTACACGTTAAATCTACTCTGAGATATGATACCCCGCCTAACGATGGGTTTTGACTTAACCAATTGCCTCGTTAAACTGAGGTATACCTATATTTGTGTTTGGAACTGTATATATACAGTAGAACTACTGTATGGTACAAATACAGGGTGTTAACCCGCAACGTCCCAATAACGTATGGGTATGTTGCAACGTTTTGTCATGCTCAGTCCCGTCAACGTACCCATATGTTTTGCAATTGCAAGGTCTGTCATTTGTTCATTTTTTAAGTTTCTTGGGTGATTTTTGGTAGGCATATGTGGAAAACTTTCCTCTACCTGTCGCCAGGTGGTGACACTGCCTGACCCTGCGTGACCCCCACCTCCCCCGCATGCCATTTTCTTGGCAACTTACCTGTTAGCAGTGACCTGGCCAGTGAAGGCATGTCTCACCACGGTCTCTCCAACAACGAAATTCAAGGCGAAAATGATTCCCGATGTGGAGAACAAATATTACATGGCGCTAGAGGAAGAAATGAGCAGAAGTGATGAGGAGGTAATGTCGCCAAGGATGGTGAGGTATGTTGATGTGCTTGGTGAATGAAACTACGCTTATATCGCCAATGTTATTGTTTGAAAACCAATATACAGTATTCTTGTACTGCATATAAATTTGTACCAAATGAACAGATATCTACCTCTTCTGAGTGGTTTGCGGTAGTTACCACTGCCATAGAAAACGCGAGAGCCGTAGCGTGGCTCCAGAGAACACAGTACCAGTTGTTAAAGGGTCACATGTATAGCCCACTTCTAAGCTTAGGTGAGCACTTTCTGAATTTTCGATGTTTCTCATAAACAGTGGAGATTTTAACCAAAAAATTTTTTTTTTTTCGAAATTCTGCCGGGATTAGGGGGAGTCACTGGTGAAAAATCTGCCGGTAGGCGCCAGGTTAATGGAGAATGGAAAGTCATGGATTGTCATTCTGTTAACTATGAGATTTTCTCAGTCAGTATAATAAGTTGTAGAACACCACAACCTCTCAGGGTAGGCAGATGACGGCCATCCTCTTGTAAGGCAACCGAGTCTGGTTTATGTACTGTAACATAAGAGTGTAGTCAGTAAAGCAGGTCTGTAAGGCATTTACATTCCAGGTCAGAAATGTACAAGTGGAGCTGTTGGATTTCAGTGTCTTCCTTAACTGCTCTAACCCCACCTCTAATTGTTCCAGCTTCTCTGTCACTCCCACCAGGTCAAAGAGCCCCCCCCCCCCTCTTGAACAGGCTTTTCAACCTGGGCATGGGGAACTGCCCTATTTTCTCCCCTTTCACGAGCCCCCCCCTTCCCCCCCACCAGTTCAGTAAACCACCCACAGGCTTCTCCCCGCAGTCATGACCTGGAGTACCAGTAGCCTCAGATGCATTGCACACAGCTGCGGAATCCCTGCTTTCTATTTTAGACTTGACAAAGTAGTCCTCCTATTGCTGCAAAGGCTGCTCGACTTGCTGGAGTCTTCAGATTAGGTTCTGCATAGTCAAATGGAGGTCGCTAAGGACATCCCATAGATTGTTGTCATGCTGGTTGGAATTTCCATTTGGAGGTTAACTGGCCAAGGATACAGTAGGACATGTTGATGGCTGACTACACAGGTGCAGTAGTGGTTGTTTTCTCCAGCTTATGGAAATTTGAGGCCTGTAGACGGGCTTCTCAAACATTGGTCAGTGCCGACGGTGGTGGTTGTGCTACCTGGGTTTGAGCTGCAGTGAGGAATGGTCCCTGGGTCGTCCTTGGTTTTGGGCGACACAAGGATGAGTGGGCATTGTGTTTCCCTCTGCAGTTACAGCATTTGGGTTTGAAGTGTTTGCCTCACTTAACTTTTTCCAGACAGGTGCTACCTTCGTACCTTCCGGCACAAAGATGACACCTGAATGCAGCACTGCACTTCCATGTCGGATGCCCCCCTCCCCCCTGCTGCATCGGTCAGACTCCTAAACATAGCATGCAACATCCCTGTATCCCAGTGGCATCATCAAAACTGTTGCTGGTGTCTCCCCTCCTATCAGAGCCATAAGCTGTGGCTGTAGATATTTGTTAGTAGACAGGAACATTGTGATTAATAATCCTGGTCTGGGGATGGTTTGTAACAGCTTCGCAAACAACACCATTAAATCCACCACTAGTCAGGTAATCCACAGCATGGCTACTACTTACTGACGTCTATGGACAGTACCTCAAATTCAGGAAACTGTTTTGGTACAGAAACACTCCACCTGGCTTTTTGCAAGAGGGAGAGCTCGCAATCCGAGATAAAATTCAGCCTCACTCGGGCATCACGATTTTGCTCCACTTCACTACATTCCATTTTACGGTCAGCAGCTGATGCATCTGTGTGTAGGCGTTTGCCAGTTCCTTCACCATTCATGACACATGGTACCGTTTGCACTGCCGCACCACAGACTGCTGTCCATGTTCGTTTCTTTTCCTTGGGGTTTTTCCTGCCCTTCCCTGTCACCCTCCAAGGTGGCACCACCCAGTTCCATGATGCTGCAGATGTCATCTGAAGGGCAAGGCCCTCAGTGTTTACAGTGATTGCTATGTGTGGACACTGCAGCACACGCTCACACCCTGCCGCTGCCCTGCTGCTCTTCCATACTCAAAGGTGGTTTTCGTTTCTCAACTTCCCAACTGAATGCTACATTAGGTTAG
>JAGKTI010037599.1:0-10863 GCA_018397915.1 Birgus latro | reverse complement strand
TCTCTCTCTCTCTCTCTCTATATGTATATGGTAGGTGGGGGCGCTCACCATCCACTCATTTGATGTAGTGCTGCCCTCGGGTGTCTGCCCTTTCCTCTCCTTCGTCCTTCTTTCCTTCTGTTCTCTTCTGTCTTTCCTTCATTCTTTCCTCGTCCTTCTGCCTACAGGTGACTTTACACTCCCTCTTCTATCTTTCCTTCATTCTTTCCTCTTCCTTCTGCCTGTGGGTGACTACACTGAGTGACAAGCCAAATGGTTTCCTGTACACCACGAAACCATTTAGTACGCTGGGTGGCAGCCATGTAACCAAATTTTGGCGCCTGGTGGTTTAATTGGTAATTACGGCGCTCCAATCGGATTGAGCCGGTGAAGGTTTATATCCAAGGGGTGATTGGGATTTATTGCTCACGTAATGCCACTCATCTTAAATGTAAGAACCAACTTTGCCTAGCCCCGGGCTCCTACGCTCCATGGGGCAACGTAGGATTGGATGATGGCTCAGTGGGTTAGAGCGCTCCGCTCTGGCCGTAGGGTCGGAGGATCGAATCCACCCAAGGGTCATTGGTAGACATCAGGAAGGGCATCCGGTCATAAAATGCTACACGCTCCAATTACAAAAAGGCCGACGCATGCAAGCATGTTGCAGCCTTCAAACAAGGAAGGTAGAGTCCTAGAGGATTGGAAGTCAGGTACAATTATTCTCCTGTACAATGGAAAAGGAGAAAAAGAAGTGCGTGGTAATTGTAGGGGTATTTGTCTTATTAGTGTAATAGGAAAAGTATATGGTAGGATGCTTATTGACAAAGTTAGGGAAATAACAGAGGAATAAGTTGGAGAGGAACAGGGAGGTTTTAGGAAGGGAAGAGGTTGTGTAGATCAGCAGATATTCATTCTTAGGTCTGGAGAACGGAAAGAAGTTTTATGCAGCTTTCATGGATTTGGAGAAAGCATATGACAGGGTGGATAGACAGGCAATGTGGAAAATATTAAGAATATATGGTGTAAATGGGAAGTTGTTAAATGCTGTGAAGAGTATGTGTGAGGGAGCTGAGGCTGCAATGCTTTTGAACAGTGAACTAAGTGAATTTTTCTCTCTGAATGTTGGATTGGAACAGGGTGGTTCAATCTGTATATGGATTGGGTTATAAAAGAGATACAAGGTAAGGCAATGGATGTTGGAGCGGCCCTATTGAGAGAGCAGCGATCGGAAACTTCTTGTACTGATGTTTGCAGATGATGCTGTACTGTTAAGTGAAGATGAAGGGGAACTGCAAGGCTTGGTGAGTGAGTTTGGGAGAGTATGCAAGAACGGAAGCTAAAGATGAATCTAGGGAAGGGTAAAGTTATGGTCTTCGAGAGAAATTAAGTCACTGAATGTACAGTTAGGTTGAATGATAAGGAAATGAAAAATGTGAGTGCATTTAAATACTTGGGTCATGTGATGATTAAGGATGGATGTTTGGAGGGTGAAGTGCTTGAAAGGGTACAACAAGGAAGAAAGTTTGTTGGTTCTTTGAAAGCAGTGATAAGAAATAGGGAGGTGAGCATGGAAGTAAAAAGGTTGCTGCATGATAGTATTGTGATACCAACTCTAACATATGGAAGTGAAGCTTGGACATTATTGGAAGGACATAAGTCAAGAGTGAGAGCAGTGGAAATGAGTTATTTGAGTGGAGCATGTGGAGTTAATGGAGAGACAGATTGACAAATGAGGAAGTGGAGGAGTGTTATTGTGAGGATGTGGATGTGATAGACAGCGTTATGAGAAATTCATTGAGGTGGTTTGGCCATATGAAGAGGATGGAGAGTGAGAGACTTATGAGGAAAGTGGATGTGAGTGAAGTGGAGGAGAGAGAGGTAGGGGGAGGTTGAGGATAAGATGGAGGGATGGAGTGGAGAGGGATGTGAGAGAGGGGGGAGTGTGAGCTGGGAGCAGGGCAGTGAAATGGCGGGGGACAGGGAGACATGGACACAATTTGTTTTTGGCCACCCCTTATGGGATTGAGGCTTCTGGCAATAGATAGTGCATCATTGTATTCTTTGATATACTTCATAGCTTCCATCTTCTGTCATAATACTCTTAGACTTTTAGGAATTCTTCTCATATGGAGATCTTCCCATCATACACTTGGACATCAATACTAGATTTGCCAGTTTTGTGACTTTATAGCCAGATCTTGAGATATATTATTTCCAGTTAGCAAAAGTTATGTAGGATCTTTACCAAATTTTGTCAATTTTAGAGTATTTCTTGGTGATTGTTTAGGGATGTTTGTGGCTTGCAGTTTTTGTGCACATTTTAAAAGCAAGTATGGATACCTTTGTGAATCTGAGGCTGAATAATCAAAACATCTTGTAGCTACGAGATCACTGGGGCTCTTTGCAGAACTTGTGAGGATGGATGAACAAAATCCCTATGAGATCACTTCTGGCCAGTAATCAAAACATTGTGATCATAGTCACATTGTAACATGTTTTGTTTACATCCTATCTCCTGGGGCCAAGAATCTTCATAAAACTGGATAAGCCTTGTACATAATATCAACTGTTTTTCCTCACCCCATCACATTCAAACTGCGTAAGTTGAGTTGTAGCCAATACAAAGCTAGCAGGCATCAACTGGGTCATTTTGAAGCAATGTGTGATTGTTCATACGCATTAAATTAAACACTACCCACCAAACTTTCTTCAAACACATTGTACTGTATACTCTATAAGCTATATATACTGTACATGTTACGTAGTACATGTTTTGTTCATTTCATGTACAAAGGCTCCAACATGCTTGCATGAGTCAGCCTTGGTCACTTAAGGGTGGCTGTCCATGCTGCTTGATCTCTGACAGCCTCCCTATTCAATCTCATATCCTTGAGGTGACCTCTGTGTCCTCGTTCCTCATCTTTTTTGGTCTGCCTCTTGCATTCCTACTCACGACATTGGTCCCTCTCACCTTCTGCACCCGTTGGTCATCTTCCATCATCTCAGCTTGCCTGAACCACCTCAGTCTAGTTCTCCTCTTTGTAACACTAATACAGTCAAGTCCCAGCCTTCCTCTCAACCTATCAGTCTCATTCCTAACCCCCCAGGCCTCTCATTCAAGGATGCACCACACATTCATCTAATTACAGCACAGTATTATAATTTCTGTATGCTTGAGCCTAGGAATCTCTTCTTTCTTTACTGCCCAGGTCTTAGTGTCCTACACCATTACACTCCTAACTCATACCACTTACAAGAATGCTTTAGCACAGAGTGAGAGTCCACTCATTGTCAGGAAAGGTAACAGCATCCTGAGTTTCCTCCAACCACTCCTTATCCTAGCCACAAAGCTAGCTCCAGCTCCACAATGTGCCCCCCATATAGCAAAACTCTTCCACACAGTCAAGAGATGCTCCAGTAAGATCATTCCATCCTTATCTCACAATCTCTACATGCTCACCCCAATGCACTGCATGCACAAAATTGGCATTATTTTGCAGCTTCTTCTAATACCACTACATTTCTTATACATTCACTTGTCACAAACACAGCACAAGATGGAGGTACTTCCCACACCCTTGTGGCAAGCTGCACAAGGCCATACTCTGTCTGCTTTGACAGTACTGCTACCTGCCCTGGATATCATCACTTTTGTTTTATTCATGTGTACTCTTAAACCCTTGTACCTCATTCCATCTCTTCACTTCCTAAATCTTCTATGCCTCCTTCTCATTCTCTCCAGTCATCAGAATCATCAATACACATCATCATCTAATCCGTGTTGCCCCGTGAGTAGTGTAGGCAAGTTGGTCCTGACATTCAAGATGAGAATGACCAGCCTCACTTATCCCTGAGTGGCATTACGTAAGCAATAAACCCGACCAGGCCTTAGATATAAACCTGCACCGGTTCATTCTGATTGGAGTGCCTTAATTACCCACCAAACCACCAGGCACCATAATTTGGTTATATGGTTACCACCCAGCATAGTAAATGGCTTCCTGGTGTACAGGAAACCATTTGGCATGTCACTCAGTGTAGAGTCACCCAAAGACAAAAGGAAGAGGAAAGAATGAAAGAAAGAAAGACAGAAGAGGAAGGAAGGAAAGGATGAAGGAAGAGAGAAAAGGGCAGGCACCTGAGTGCAGCACTACTTGTACGAGCGAGTGGATGGTGAGCACCCCCACCTACCACATAACACAATATACAGTACTGTATCTCCCATGGGAGTCCATTTCCAAAGTCACGTGGGAGAGCTTCAAGCACCATGATAAACAATAAAGGGCTCGAGGTTGACCCCTGCTGCATGCCATTGTTAATGGAAAACTCATCACTCAAATTTCCATTACTCTTACCTGGATGCGAGCACCTGCATACATTGCTATAACATCTTGAACCAGCCACTCCTTGATCCCAAGCTATTTCATTGCCCACTTCACTACCTCCCTAGGAACTCTGCAAAAGCTTTCTCCAACTCAGCAAAACTAGTGTACAGCTCCCTCTTCTTTCCCATATGTATTTTTTGAAGCTGTTGGACAATGAATATGGCATCAGTGGCCCATTTGCCTGGCATAAACCCAAACCACATTTTATCAATCACTCTTTCCCATATCATTCCTTCTAGGGCTCTCTCTATTCCCTTTATTTTCTGGTCCAAAAGTTTTATTCCTTTGTTATTTCCTCATTCCCATATCATATGTTCTAGGGCTGTCTCCATTACCTTCATTTCCTGGTCCAAAAGTTTTATTCCTCTATAATTTCCTCATTCCATGGTATCACCCATCCCCTTATACACATTTACAGTCAAAATCTTCAGCCAGTCATCTGGTTTTATGAACCTGATACAAGCTATGTATGTATATAACTGATGTGTGCTTTATATGCACGCCGTATACATGCCATGTGTGCTATATACAGTGTACGCATATACATGCCAATATACTGTTTGTGCCATATACACATATACATGCTTTATACATGTGCAATATATACTGTACATATACCTGTACATGCTATACATGCTGTGTACATATTATCCATACTACATACACATCATCAACATGATATACATGCCATGCACACTGTATACACCATATGCACCATACATATTGCATAATTACACCATGCACTGTGCTCACCATGTACAGTATGCACTGTACATCATACACAATATGTACCATATATATGATGCACACCATTCAGACCATATATGAAACACAGTACAATCATCTACATCAGTGTTTCTCAGCGTGGGTTATATGACCCCGCCAAGGAGCCATGCCATGTTTCTGTGGCCACATGGAAAAAAATGGAACATCAAGGGACTGCAGAAATTTTTTGGGGGGCCACTCAGAGTTAACTGCCAGATGTATGATCAGTTTTTCATAATCTTCACACTTCATTCTCTCTGCTAATTTCAGCAGCATAAGTACAGGTACTGAAAATCACTGAGCAGTTTACATTATGTGAAATTTTATATTTAAGGGAAACAAACTTTAATGTAATAAAAGCTTTCATTCAGCAAAACTTGGCAACTCTGACACACTCAAGTGATTTAAGGCTAGTTGTTAAACTGCTTCCAATTTGGAACACTCTTTTTGCATTTGATTGCTATTTTCTCACAGCACATAGTATGCTCTGAATGTTCATTTCACATTTTACCACTGCAAATTCTGCTAACAATGGCTCTGAGGGAGGCCACAGAGGTAAATGAGGCTCAGAAGGGGGTCACGAGCAAAAAACAGTTGAAAAAGCCTGATCTACACAATGTGCATTTTGCTTCATATGTGCCATACACCATGCTTCCCTAATACCATCCACCATGTACACCATACACTATATGCACCTTATTATACATACCATACACCTTTCATCATACACCATATGTGCTATACCTTACACACCATACATTATAAACATCATACACTATACTTTACATACCACGTGCACCATCTGCCATACACATCATGAACCATATGCACCATACACACCATAAACCATATGCACCACATAATACACTCACCATACACCATTTGCATCACACACTATGCACACCATACACCATATACACCATACACCATATTCATCGTACACCATACACTTATGCAGCATGCAGCATACACCATATGCATGATGCATCATTCACTATACGCTATATGCAATCTACAGCGTACACTATATGCATCATGCACCATACATCATCAGTACCATACACCATAGTTTTACATGCCATACATCATATGCACCTAACACCAAATGCACTGTGCAACATACACAACATATACCACATGTCAAATAAACAATACATAATATCCTTTGACCATACACCGTGTACACGAATCACCATATACAGTACACCATACAAACCATATGCATCACACACCATGCACACCATACACTATATGCACCATAATTACTCACCATACATCATGCACACCATGCACCATGTTCGCCATACAGTATACATCATATACTAAGCACAATTCACTGTGCACCATATGCTAAACTTTCTGCTGTACACCAGACACTATTCACTATGCATATTGCACCATAAACTATTCACTTTACACCCTGCACTGTACACCATACTCCATTAAGTGTTATACACCATATACAATACACCATACACTGTATAAACTGTGAACTCTGTACACACTATATGCCATACAGTATACCTTACATACACAATTCACTGTGCACCATATGCTAAACTTTCTGCTGTACACCAGACACTATTCACTATGCATATTGCACCATAAACTATTCACTTTACACAAGGCACTGTACAGCATACTCCATTAAGTGTTATACACCATATACAATACACCATACACTGTATAAACTGTGAACTCTGTGCACACTATATGCCATACAGTATACCTTACATACACCATACACAGCAGTACATACTCTACAATACATCTGCCATGAACTAAATACTGTACACCATTGTATGTTATGTGCACAATAAACATTGTATGCACTGTACAGTGTTCACTATATGCACTGTACAAGAGGAATTATATTCCTTAGAGAAAAAGACAGTTTAGTATTACAGACAAACATGAGAGCTATTTTCAAGTTATGAGGTCAGTTAGAAGAGCGTTGACCCTCCCGTAAGTTATGGTTTCCAACTGCAAGCAAGTATGGCAGCGACCATGTTCTGATTATCGTTTAGAACAAATGTTGAGACCTCTGCACCTGCCTTATGAGATTCATTAGGTGAAACAAGCTCACATCTCCATTCGATTATCCAGCCTTTGGTGTGGTAACTCTACTAGCTGCTTGCATACCCAGGGAGAGGGAGCGACGTGAGGATGGGCTGAGGCAAGAGGAGCTGGAGCTGGAGAGAGAGCGAGTCAGACTCCATGAAATCAGCCAGCGCCGGCATCGCATGAAAGAGCTCCGGCAACGCAAAGAGCTGGAGTAAGTCTACCCTGTCTGTGTTCTTTAGTGTAATTTGTTATTGGGAATATCTAAGTCTTTAGTAACTTCCTTCCATATGCTCTCTTATTGTGACTGCTTACGTGAGGGATCTTTTGCTTTAGTACCTCGTATATTAGATGGAGGAGGAGGCAGTTGTGTAACTGGAAGTGTACGTGCATTGCGAGCAGGAGGTCCTCGATAGTTCCTAGGCCAGCCATGGGATTTCTTCTTCTTCTTTACATTGGTTAATACATACTAAATTGCTTATATATGACATAAAAAGAAACCCTGGTTGCTGCAGAGAATATTTGTGATGGTAAAAGCATGTGTAATGGTAGGTAGATATTTAATTGAATGGTCTTGCCTCATTATCATCATTGGAGTGAAACAAAATCTGTAATTTTTTAGTAGTTGTGTATATACAGGCATATATAAAACCGAAGTAGTAAAGCAGTATATTCACCTGTAAAGAACCTTAGTTTAATGGAAGTAGCACCATTGTTGCAATAAACATATTTCCAGGATGTATTGGTAAGCTGCTTTAATAAAAGTGGTTGGTTAAAAGAAAATACTTAGAGATACCTTGTCAGCAGGAATATAAATCCAGGAAATAAAAGGAAAAATGTTAAATGTATGAGAGTTGTTAAAGATGTGAGAGGATTTTAGAGATAGCTTGTTACCTAATGTTGAGGAGAGAGTGATTGTCAAGGTGTGGTAGTAAGAAGGATAATCACTCCTCGTGTAATCTTATCTGTGTTCATTGTAAGTTCTGGTTGTGGAATAATGATGCTCTGCTTCCCTCCGTTTGTCAGTGCTTCTCTTTTATAATATCTCTTACTTCTGGTGTGTGTATTATTAGATTATCTACTTACCTTCCTTTATCCCCTTACCTCACCTCCTGTTCTCTAGTAGTGGATATCAAAGACCAGGTAATGTGTCATGGGTTTGCTGAGGGAAAGGTTCAGCAAAACTGGATAGGTGTGTGTTGCTTCAGCTAAGCCTTGTCTCTCTCTGACCACTCTCACTAATTGTGTGATGATGCATGATTTGCCTGTCTGCCCTCTTTGCTTGTACAGTTCAAACTAAGTGACTGTAACATTCTATCTTACAGTTTAGTAATTATTTATTGCAATGCAGGGTTAAATGAAATAGATGCCTGCTTCACAGTAGGTTGAGATTACACAAATATATTGAAGTAAAACTACTCTGAAAATGGGAAACTGTTTTAGAAAGAGGTGCCAGAATTTAGAAATGAGGGTGGGAAAAAGTGTAAAAGTGTAAGGGGATGTTAGTGCAAGAATACCAGCAAATGAAAATGAGGTAAGGAGGACATGGAAAGAATATTTTGAAGGTTAATGAATATGAATGATGAAAGCAGAGCAGTAGTAAACATGAATCAGTCTGATGGTGTGCAGAGAAGGACTGTAATGCCAGAAAATACAGCTTTGGTAGAAGTGAAGAATGCATTGAAATGATTGAAAAATGGGAAAGGCATCAGGAATTGCATTTGCATTGCAGAATGAACTGTTTGCTGCAAATATCTAAGTATTCTTATATAAGTGGAGATGTACCAGTAGAGTGGAAGGCTGTGATTGTGCCCTTGTACAAAATAAAGGTGACTGAAGTGAATACAGAAAGTATTGCAGTATAATTTCGTTGAGTGTATCAGGAAAGGTCTGTGGAAGAAATATCTTAGGAGAGGTAAGGAGTGTACCACAAGGTTTGGTGAGTGACAGACAGGATGGCTTTAGGAATTGTAAGGGATGTGTGCATAAGATATTTGCAGTGTGACAGCTGTAGTGCTGCTCTCAGGTGTCTACCCTTTCCTCTCCTCTCTCCATTCCTTCCTTCCTCTTCTGTCTTTCTTTACTTCATACTTTCCTAGTCCTTTTGCCTACGGGTGACTTTACACTCCCTCTTTTGTCTTTCTTTCCTTCATGCTTTCCTCTTCCTTCCGCCTTTGGATGACTCTACACTGAGTGACAAGTTTCCTGTACACCAGGAAACCATTTACTACGCTGGGTGGTAACCACATAACCAGATTATGGCACCTGGTGGTTTAGTGGGTAATTACGGCACTCCAGTCAGACTGAGCTGGTGAAGGTTTATATCCAAGGGGTGGTTAGGGTTATTGCTCACATAATGCTACTCAGGGATGAGTGAGGCTGGTCACTTTCATCTTAAATTACAGGACCAACATGCCTAGCCTCGGGCTCTTACGCTCCTCATGGGGCAACGTAGGATTGGATGATGGATGGATGGACAAATAGTGGAGAGGGTGTGTGGAAAGGACTGTAAGGTATTTATGGCATTTTTGGATCTGTAAAAAAGTGTATGACAAGGTAAGGAGTGAGGTATTGTGGAGGTTTTACATATGTATGCTGAGGATGAAAGACTGCTTAATGATGTGAAGAGTTTTTATAATAGGTGAGAAGCCTGTCTAAGAGTAGGTGGTTACTTAAGTGAGTGGTTTAATACAGTTGTTAGAGTGAGCCAAGGATGTGGTTATTGATGGGATTATGAGAGATATGATACTTAAGTTGTGGAGAGAGAGAGATGAGGTGAATAATGTGTTATGCATAGTGAAGTATATCATATATGATGTATGCAGATGATGCCATGCTACTTGCTGATAGTGAACAGGATATGACAGATTGGTGGAGAGTCTTGTTGATATCCTGTGTCATACTTTGAAAATAAATGTAAATAAACATAAAGTGATGGTTGTTGAGAGAGGTGACTCTAATTGAGATGTGCTGGTGAATAGTGTTGAATTGGTGAGAAGTACCTGGGTCCAGTGATGGAGGAGAGTATTTTATGAGCAAAGGAAGTAGAAAGTAGAGTAGTATAGGGAAAAGTGGCTTGTGGTACGAAGGCTCAGATAAAATGCAGAGTTCTGAATGTGGTAGCTGAAAGGGGATTGCATGAAAGAGTTTTAGCTTCTGTAATGACATATGGGTTTGAGGCTTTGGTGTGGCAAAAAAAAATCAAGAATTAACCTGGTGCTGAGGAGTGTGTTTGGAGTACTGAAAGGGGATAAGACAACAAATGTGATCCATGGAAGATATGGAGTAAGAAAGTCTGCGAGAGTAGAGTAGAAGAGACTGTTCCTGATGAGATAGTCATGTGACGAGAATGGGTGCAACTAGAATAATGAAAAAAATGGTAGAAGGTGAATAGGTGTGGTAAATGAGTGCGTAAAAAAAAAGGGGGTGGGGGAGGTATGGGAACTTACAAAATATTTGTAAGAGTGCATGACAAGGGTTGGTACCCATTTGCAACTTGCTAATTGTTGAATTGACTAACTGACAGGTTTAATGAGGTACCTCTCCCGGTGACGACTCAAAGAGCTGCCTGGAACCACTGTCTGACTCACTCCTTCTTCATTTCTGTAACATTCGCGGCCTTTCCTCTAACTTTCACGCTGTTGAGCACCACCTCTTCTCCTCTAAACCTCAC
>JAGKTI010037597.1:0-10864 GCA_018397915.1 Birgus latro | reverse complement strand
CACACACACACACACACACACACACACACACACACACAGAGTGGTTATGTAGGGGTTAACGTCTGTTATGCCTGAGTGCTGGGGTGTACGAGAGGAAAATAATGTGCAATAAAATCGTCTGGAATTAGCTAGAGTAGGAGAGTTGTTGGTTGTGTGTGTGTGTGTGTGTGTGTGTGTGTGTGTGTGTGTGTGTAATTCCTGCTACTTCCAGACGCTCTAACATCTGGATCAATTCCTGATGTTCTTAAACTGCTCCGCCACGCCCTGATCATCTGTATCCGAGCTTAGTCTTTACAACACTTCGTCCAGTCCTGCTAAACCTACCCAAACTGATCCACTCCGCCCAAACCTTCACCGCCAAACCTTTCCTCAGTTTTCCCAGCAACGACAAAAACATTCTTCGCTCAATCATACTCATCCTAACCCATATCTGTCCCACCTCGCCACACTTCCAGCATCCAATCGTGCCAATCCTCAACCCACCCAACCTCTCTCTCTCTCTCTCTCTCTCTCTCCAACGCCTTCTCCTACCCCCCCCCCAGGAGCACCACTCAGGGATATAAGACATAAATAGGAGGAGGAATTATGTGGGTGTCTCTGTATGGGTCACTTTTATTGCTGGTTCGTGTTGTCTCATATTTGGCCGAGCTTAGCTGAAGGAGAGAGGCAGGGAGATGGAGGGAAGGAGGAAAAAAAGGGGAGGAAATAAAGGGAAGGAAGAAGAAGGGAATCAAGGAAAGAATGAAGGAAAGAAGAAAGAAGAGTTGGGGAGGGTGGAGAGAATGATGAGGAAATGAAGAAAAAATGAGAAATGTACGCAAGGGAAGGAAGGAAAGACAATTGAAAAAAAGGAAAAAGACTGACGGAGAACAGGAAGAAGAGCTTGAGTAAAACGAAAGGAAAGTACAAGAGGAAAAGAAAAGAAGGAAGATAAAGACCGTATGGAGGAAGTAGGGAGAGGGAAAAAAGTAGAGGGCATGAGGAGGAAGGTAGGTTGCAGAGGAAAACTATAATGGAATGCAAAAGAAAGAGGCGAGAAGAACTGAGATAAATAATGGAAAGGATGTGATAATGTAAAGAGGACAGAATGTAGAGAAGATGACAGAATGAAGACTACTGAAGAAAAGGAGAAAAGTGTAGAAGAAAACGAGAATGGAAAGCGGTGGAAAGAGGAGAGAGAAAAATGAGAAGGAAGGACACAAGGGGGGGGAAGAAAGGAGGGAAGAAAGCTGAAAGGTACAGAACAAGGACGGGGTGAGGACTAGAATGGAAAGCAATGGAAAAAAAGACTAAAAGTAAACAAAAGAACAGAATAAAAGGAGAGAAGAGCCGGCAAGCTTAGGGGGGGGAAAAACACATGTCACCACTTCTGCGCTAACACCCACTGTCCATATTGAATACATGCCAAGGCTGTCTCATACAAGACTGGTGTATTAGTATTAGCGGGGTACTTTTACATGTCGGCTGGTCGTCTGCCAGATGAGTAAAGTCTGCTTAGAAAGTCAAATCCTGAAACTGTTTATTGCCCCAGCCGGGATTCGATCCTGGGTTCATCGGGATTGCAGGCCACCTCTCTACCGATTCAGACACCGTCTCCCCCATAAACCGAGTAGAATACAATAATACCAAAACATTCCATAATTTACGTGTCTCTTCCCCAATAAACCCTCTACTTTTTTGTTTAGACCCAAGCCGACAATTTTCTCCGCCTCAGGGGCATAAAAATCTGAGGGAGAGAGGGCATCCATAACAGCTAAATGATAAGGAAAATAAAAGTAGAACAAAATGATTGAAACAAATACACACACTGACGCCCACAATTTATGTGTCTCTCCCCTCAAACAAGCGCGCAACTTTTTTTGTTTTGACTGAGCCGATGGTTCTCCCCAAGCCATAGCATTGTAAATATATCTTCTCTCTCGCTGACTCTGACACTCTTTATCCTTACCTTTCTGTGGCACTTTTTCTTCTGCTTTTTTTTCAGCTTAGTAATGCAATTATAATCCCATAATTCATATCTATATTTTTTCTTTTCTTTTTTTGGCACAATAATCTTACATTTCGCTGACTACGGTTTCTCAAAACTTACCCTTTTTGTGATTCTTTTTCATATTTCCCTTCTTTTTTTTATGGGTGCCGGAATATTTAGTGTTTATCGATTAATTTTTCTGTACAGACTTTTTAATTTCCCATTCCTTCACTTCGTTCTCTTCTTTTTCTTCAGCATTCATTCCTGTTTTGTTCTTTTCTGTTCATCATCACATCAATTTCAGCATCACCGTCGTCTTCCTCGTAACCATATTTTTTCATATTTTAATGAGGATAGGCTGGTTCCAGGGAAAAAAAAAAAAGTATTACCAGAATACGGGGGAAAAATGTGCCATACATCCACTCACTCATTATTCAGGCTTCGAATTTCTTTAAATCCCTTCCCTCCATACATTTCCGTCCCGTTTACAGGAAAAAATTAGAAAAAAGGAGGAGAAAAAAATCTAATCGCCCGTCCCTCCTGCACAGAAGCCATCCATTCCTTCCCTTTCATTACCATAAACCCGAAATGCGTCATTTTTATTGTGAGGAAAAAAAAATAACCAACCGAGGCGTAGGGAGGGCGATTTCATGTATCATTCCGGGAAAACTATCAATTCCTTCGTTCTCTTTACCACATACATCACAACCACACTTGGATGGGGAAAAAAATAATAATATGGGTCAATATCAAAGAAGATAAGGAGAAGGGGCTAAAATGAAAAGTGGTGAGGAACTGTTGTAGGAAAAGAAAACTGAAATGGGGAAGATGAAAAGAGGACAAAGAAGGATAATATAAGAAGCGTCAACAAGAGAAAATTAACGACAGTATAGCAGCGTTCAGGTGAATGATGAAGGTAATGGTGATGAAGCTGCTGGTGGTGGTGGTGATGGTGACGGTGGTGATGACACTCTCAGCACCTTTCCAAGCGATGCAAACAGATTTACTTCTTTCAGTATATCACAGCACACACACACACACACACACATCCTAGTAAGTCCTTAGCTCTATCATCACCCTCAGAGTTCTCATCAACCCACAAACACACACCCACATCGTCTTCACTCCTAACGCACACTCATCTCTCTTTCACAATTCTCACCCACCCACATACTGTACATTCACTCCTCCTCTCTATCCCCCTCGCACGCACACACACACACATAGAGGAGCGTCTGCCACAAATCAGAGGTGCCATCATTAATCAGTGTGAGTGCTTAACGTTCACTGGAGGCCCGACTTGCAACCCCAGGCACGATTCCACACTTGCACACATCACAACATACAAATTCCACTCTATCTACTTAAAACCTTTTTCCCCTAACACCACTACTCCAAACAACAATTACTTCATCTTAAACATCTACTTAAACCTCATCTCAATCCGTCAACAACCACATAACCTAATCTTTCACTACACATCGGGGCCCCTTCTCCACCCCGCAACACACACACACAAACCACTCAGCTGCTTCACCTTGATAAATTGATTAATTCCGACCCCAATAACTAGCACCTCCTCTCCCCTGCCTTCTCCTCTCCCCTCTTTAATAGCTCCCCCTTCATTATCTTTAATCACCTTCCCTCTGTCGATTACCCCCCTCTCTCTCCTTCCCCTTCTTCGAGCTAATCATCCATTTACCTACCTTCTAATTGCCTATTTATCATTCCACTAAGTATCTATCTATCTGTTTTTTAGTTACCTATTCATTCACCTACCTATCTGTCTTCTAACTGTCCATGTACAGTTGTATCCACCCATACATCTATCAATCACTATCTTCTCCCTGTCTATAGTACTCTCCATACCCGATTTATTTTCTAACAGCCTCTCTGTTCATCTTCTGACGGTCTATCAATATCAGCTTTCATCCACCCAACTTTGTATTTTCTAACTGTCTATCTGAATTAGTCTCCATCAATGTATCTTTATCTCCTAATTGCTACCTACACTGGTGTTCACGCATCTACCTTTATTATGAATATCAATCTATGTATGTATTCATCTACGTATCTATTAACGTTTTATCTATATCAACATGCATCCACTCATCCATCCATCTTCTAACTATCTACCTATCCGCATCCCATTTATCTATCATTTAACTGTCTATCTACCCTTGTCTCCCTCCACATATTCATCTACCTACACATCTCCCAATTAATTACCGATTCAGTCTGTCTGCCGTCACCCTTATCTACAAAGCAATCACTCACTCCACCATTGCTATTATCTCCTCAGTTGGGGCAGAAGAGTGTGAGAAAAGAGCCAGTTGCATTACCATATTCCTTCTTCCTTTTACACCTAAATTTGCTATGCTCACAATGGCAAGCACAAACTCTCTCTCACTCTCTCTCTCTCTCTCAGCCTTAATCACCGCCTCCCCTTCCCCCCCAGGCCGGATTATGAACGACTTCTGATACAGTGATTAACGAGGATTATTACGACGGCAACTGAGATCACAGTCCCCAGCCCTTCCTCCAAAAATTATCTCCCCCCTTACCCACATCCTTCGTTTCCTCTTCTTCCTTCTCCTCCTTCTCAATCTCTTCCTATTTCTCTTCACCCTCTTCTCTCATGGTGCTTCCTCCTCCTCCTCCTCTGGGTACGTATATATATTTTACACCAACCCAGTTTCTCATTCCTGCCATCTTAAGAGTTGTGTTATTAATTCTAAGTTAGTGATCTTGGTTCTTGCGAGGGGTATCTGACGCATAACATACCTGACAAGTTATATTTTCCTTGTCTTTCTCTTCCTCCCCCTCTTGTCTTGTGGTGTTGGCTCCATTTCCTTCTTTTCTCTCACTCGTGCGATCTTAAGACTGTTTGTGCTTAGAGTTCTTTGGTAGTTATTTAGTTTTTGACGACTGGTGACGGACGAGCATATACCAAAGCAAAATATTTCCCCTTCTCCTTTTCCTATTCCTGTTGATTTCTCTTCCTCTCCTTTGGGTTCGCACCGGTACCAACATATTACTTCATCTCAGCTACTCACTTATTAGCGGCTCAAGATGTTCATGTGAATCTTCAATAGTTTAAGTGTCTGACATCCTGCACACATACACACACAAAAAAATTAAAAAAAAAATCTAGTCGATATTCACCTATCCTTAATTTTTCGTTGTACCAAAACTATCTCGGCGGGAGACATTTTCCGTCCTATTTTGCTGCTGACTGGTTCATAAGTTCTTACAAGTAAAGTCAAACGAATAGCAAACCAAAACAGACCTATTTTCCTTGATGCGCAACTCTCCCCAACTTTCCTTTCAAACAGAATTACACTGGCGAGACAAATTTCCCCTCCTATATTATTTGTCTGACTCATAATGCGACAGAAAAATCTATTTCCATCGATGTCCACCTCCCCTCAACCTTCCCTTCTATCACAGCCGCCCCGCAGGAAAGAGATGCTGACCCTCAAGTTATCTTATTACTGACTGTGCTCTAAGTTTTCGCAATTGGTGTCTGCCTAATAACACGACAGACTAATCTATTCCCCTCGACGTCCAACTCCAATAAACTTTCCTCTCTGCCACAACCGGCCGCACGAGAGATATATTGTGCCTCCTATCTCTTTTATCGCTGATTTTATGACTTGCTCGCTGATTCTGTGGAGTCCATCGCTATCCATCTCGGCGGCCCATTCTCATCAGTGCCTGTCCTTCCCACGCAACTCACAACCCCATATTCTCAAGTGCTTAGGAGGCTTTCTGACACCTCTGCCCTAGCGATTTATTCTTCTTGTTAAACCTGTTCATTAACTTGTATGCTGTTGTTATCTTTTCAGTAGGTAAACTCTGTTCATTCTAACTAAGCATAATATTGCTATAGCACCATCTTCAATGCTGTGCTGTGGCGAGAAACAGTACTACTTAAAGTGCTGTGGAAAGTATGTAGAGCTGCAATATTATCTTATTTTTCCACTGAGCTACATGAAATAAGCTGAAAGAAGACGAATATTTGCGCCTAGTTAAAATGAATGAACTATACACAGACTGGATAAAAAAAACAAGTGAATATTAATGTGCCACATGAGGAATATGTTAGTATGGAGGCGATGCTACGGAGCCTCCTTAACAGAGGAGAATACGGCTCTCCTTCTCACTCTCTCTCTCTCCCTCTCCACGTATGCCACTGCTGGGAACCTCTCCTCTTGATTAGTTCATGTACTTGAGTGGACAACAACTCTGACTCACGTATCGCTGACTCATTCCTCCATCTACGTAAAACCATCCTCGTCACTCACACACAAAAGATATGTCCGGGTGTGTTTACTATGCAATTCTTTTTACCATCATCATCTTCATTGCTTTTTATTTCCCTAAGTTTAATCAACTATGTCCAACACAAAGCAAAGACAGTGTATAAATATGGTTTTGAAATATCATCATCATCATCTTTATTTTATTCTCTCTGTTATCAATGGGGTTGGTAAGAATCTGAAACAAGAAAAAGGGAGATGACTACCCAGAGAAAAGGAGCAAAACCTGCAATCGTTTACCCTCATACCTGTTCTGAGTTTATTAACATCTTCATATAATTTCTATGCCATCCCTTCATCTATACCGCTCTCTCTTCAGCTGCATATAATTGATGCTGGGTAGAAAGAAACTGAAATTGTCTCCACGCCAAAATAAACCTTTCATGGTCGCATCTGCTCTCGTATTTTACATCAACTTCTATATTTTACTCCAGTAAATTTTCTCTACCTGAAGTGAGTCGTAGAAGTCTGAGAGTGTTTAAACGGCAAAAGCAGTTTCACAAATCCAAGTCGTCTTGAGGCTTGGCTTATCTAATATCATACCACGGGGGGAGGGCATAAGATATTATATAACTCGAGGGAAAAAGGTCAAATATACCTCAAGGAAAAAGCGTGCGATATTATATACCTCGAAGGAAAAGCGTCAAATATAACACCTCGAGCGAAAATCGTCAAATATAATACCTCGAGCGACAAGCGTCAAATACAAAACCTTGACGGAAAAGCTTCAAATGTTATACCTGGAGGGAAAAGCGTCAAATATTATATACTTCGAGGGAAAGGCGTCAAATATAATACCGCGAGGGAAAAGCGTCAAATGGTGTATACCTCGAGGGAACAATCGTCAAATATAATACCTCGAGGGAAAAGCGTCATATAGTAAATACCTCGAGGGAAATGCGTCAAATATAACCTCGAGGGGATAAAGTCAAACATTATACCTAATGGGAAAAGCGTCATTTATTACAGCACTATATCCTTCCACAGCCACAGCATTTCCATAACTTATCCACTCCACTACCATGACGTCTTATGCTGGGTGGTCCGTAAACAGCACTCCACTAGAAATTTGACTGGCAGTATCTTATGTGTTATGGGGACGGCTCAGTGTGGCAATGGCAGTAGAAAAAAAATATGTAGGCCAAACTTTGATAACGCTGACTGGTGGTAACAAGACCTGTACATGCAGGTCTTGTTACCACCAGACGATTTTAATCAGCTGAGATTTTTTTTTCTTCAAAGGTGGAGGGGCTAGATAAAGTTTTCATTGATCCATTCAATACGTGTCCCTTGAGTTGAATAAAACCGTCTGATAGCAACACGAATAAGCTACAAACCTGGTCACCATACTGAAGGAGTAACCTCTAGACACTGATGACAACATTGTACAGGTACCAGTGGTCTTGTGGTGCAGCTCCCGAGCCAAAACGCGCAGTGGCTTATGCACTAAGGTTTGAGTCCCAGAGGTGACTAAAGGATTTTCTATCATGTAAAACGGCATCAGGGAGGTAGGTCGGTCTCCTATCCTTAATTGTTCTGGACCACAATGCCTAGCCTCGGACCCCTAAGCTCAAAAAGGGACAAAATGGGGTTAATGGTTACCGTTTTATAATTACAAGTGTGGCAGGGCTAACCTTGTAACTTTCAAAAATTTTTGTGTGTGAGTATCCGCAGACAACATACCTTTCGTCTCGATATCTCCCTCCTTTTGTTCTATACAACTGTCTTCCATCATTCATTGCGCTCTTATTTCTCCATTCTGTTCTTATAATCTTCTCTTTTTTCTCTCGAATATCCTCTCCGTCAGCATCATATCTTTTGCTTACTTTTTCCTGTTCGTAATCTAAAACCCCTCACTGATTTTCAAAGTAATTTATGTGTATTCTTTTTGTTCACCCTCCTATTGATGTCGCAGTACGATATATTATTATATTCTATTATCGTGTGTCTAAACCCTGCAATCTGAATCACTTCCTTGGCCTTATATTTCTTTTACTTTCCTTTCTCCACAATATCGTCCTTCTAGATCATCGACTGACTCGCTCCAAACTTTCTTCCCCTCATCAAATATCTCTCTAATTCTTCTTTTATTGGGTCAGATCCTTCTTTTCCGTCATCTTCTATCTCGCCTTTATTCTTCATTCTCATCCTCTTTATATTTCTCCCTTTTCTTTTCTCAACCACATCCTTTTCACTGTTTTCTCTGTGTTCCACCTCCTTCTTCCTCTTCATCCCTCTTTCAGCTTCTTCACTACACACTACCATTTTCTTGTCTAAATCATAATCACGCTCTTGTTTTTTTCTGACTTTCATCTCCATCTTCCTTATCATTCTCATTCTCATTTTATTTTACCTCTGCTCCCAACCTTCATCTTCTCAATGCTATATCCATCACTTTCTCTCTCACATAAATCTTCTGCATCACTGGGGAGGTGGTGCATTAGTTAGCACGTCCAGCTCGCAACAGAAAGAACCCGAGTTCGACTCTCAGGCCTTTCAGACTCTTGCACAAAGCTTGTTTCCTCCTTATTCCTGTTCACCTAGTAGTACAACTGTGAACCTGAAAATAACATCGACCAACGTGAGTATTTTATTGAGGGAAGACTGGGACTTGACACAAAGCTGGTTCTCCTCCCGCCCTTGTGTGGTTGACAAGAACTGAGCTAAGCTTTCTTTTTCTTTTCTTTTTTCTGTTTTGTCACGCGATCGTTTCTTCATACTTATTCTCTCCGACAAGGAGAGTATGTTTCCACCCCTGTTTGTCTCTCAGTTTGTTTGTTTCTTAGTTTGTTTGTCTGTAGGTAAGAGATACTTAAAAACAAAAAGAGAGATTACGGCCAAATTCTGTGGGTAGATAGCCATGTTCCAAGGAACAATCTATTTACTTTTGAGACCGATCTGGATCGTATGACAGATTCTGGATTAGGAAAATACTTTTTGCGAAACCCTAATCAATTGTGAGAAAACCTAACCCATTATGAAGAATGGTTTGGAAATTACGTTACCCTTATTGGAGAGATGCGCTCCACTGAGTGCTCCTCTAGTCTGCTTCGCTTCCTGTCTCTTCCTCGTTCTCTCGTCTCTTTCACCACTCTCCCATTTCCTTCTATGCCCTCGCCTTCTCATCCACCACTCTATATTTTTAGTTTCCACCTTCAAGAACTTCCTGTTCGCTTTTTCTCTCATTAATCTCTCCTGCCTAACTTCTCCTTATCCCTCCCTTCAATCCCACTGCAACTTTCTCCTTTCATATATCCCTTAACTTATCCCCCTCTCTCCCAGCCCTTTCATCCTTGCATGAATATCCTTAACACCCCTGTAACTTACTCACGGCTGAACAAAATCGTCTAACGTTAGCTGGAGTTCAATACTAGAGTTTTTCCAACCACAAGGTTAATGGTGCCAAAATAACATTTATGATCCCATGAGCCACTCTCTGCTAACTAATCGTCTACCATTGGCCGCAGTATAATACCTGCGTTACCCCGACTGCTACTGGGTCAGTGGTATATACCAATATTAACACTCTCAGCCTCCTGTAGTCCCTTCCAACAGATATAAATTATCTGGCATGGGAACATTAGTCGTCCCGAGCAGGTGAGGATCAATACAATTTACTTCTCTTCATTCACTCTTCCTTTCTCTACCACCTTCTGTTGTTAACGTACGATCCTATTTTCACTAACTCATCTTTGGCTCAACTTCTAAGAGCGGGAGCATCGCCAAGATCGGCCCGGTCAGTCAGTCACATCCTAAGGATTTTCACCAGCAAGGTGCTTCACTAGCGACACCCCATATGGTGCGTCACTTTACTAACGTCCCACATGGCCCTGCATCGACCTGGTACTTCTTTACCTGTTTTCACTCATTTCATTTTCTTCGTCATTTTCTCAATCATTTTCTCGTTAATCCTTTTCTTCTCTTTCACGCTTTTCTTATGCAACCGACTCTTCCCTCTAATTTTCCATACTACTCTTCACACCAATCCGTTCCGTTGCTCTCTGTCTCTGTCTCTGTCTCTCTCTTCTGCAATCCTTTCCTTCCTCTCCAAATCACTTCCCCAACACCCCATCTCTCTCTTTCTCTCTCTCTCTCTTAATCACCAGCAGCGGGCCGGATGATCAGTAAGGCCGGGGCGACGTGACACCCCCAAGGGACACCCACCCTTACGAACACGTCCGATCATGGCTCCCAATTAATCCCATTATTATGAAGTGGTAAGCGCTAGGGCTGGGGCTGGGCTTTGTCCGGATCCTCGCCAGGGGTATTGGCTTCGGTTTTGAGGTATGTATAAAAAGGACTATGCTAGTGTGTCCGACTGCTTAAAAACAGGTTCCTAGTATTTATCAAACCCTTTTCTGTAATTGTCTCGGTAATATCAGGTACAGAACGGACCCATGGGTATTGAAATGGATGCAAACAGATCAACCGTGGGATTCGGAGATGACTGAAGAGTTGGAAGGAGAGCGAGAGAGACGCTAATGACTACGGCTTCTGCTTGAGGTAAAAATGGGAGATAATGTGGAGTTTGGCGCCTCCTCCCCTCCCACCTCCTCCAGCACTGAGAGAGAGA
>JAGKTI010037594.1:0-10865 GCA_018397915.1 Birgus latro | reverse complement strand
AGAGAGCCAAAATCAAGCCCTTCAATTTGCCGTCGTCTTCTGTATCACCTATTCTAATACCACTATCCACTGCATAATAAATAATGTACAAAACTAAATTAGCCAGCCCCATCCAAAAATAAATAAGTAAGGAAGAGGTGTTAGGGAGCTTCCTTACCCGCCGAGAATATGAGCTTAGGTGGTGGCGGCTGGACAGGTCTGGCCCATATCATAAAGGATCGTGGCCAATTTTTATATCCACTTATATGCCACCCAATCCTTTAATACCCCCACCAAAACCTACGGTACTTAATCCGGACATTTATGGCGAGCGACCAGTCAATCATCCCAAAGCCGCATTATGTGAGCAGCAGATCACAGCTATACTCATTTTACTCTAACTTGGCCTAAAATTGGCACCTCTCAATCCTAGTTCTTGAGTCGCAACAATAGATTAGTACTAGAATATGATGCTAGTCACGCAGATGTGCTAGGAAAAAGATGTAGAGCTGTAATATCTTTTTCTACTACTGGACTACCTAAAATAAACTGCCAAAGGACGAAAATCTGGGCCAGGTTAGAGTAAAAATAGTATACCCTCAGATGGAAGCCCTCATGGACCACACCCCTGTCGGAGCGCCTTGTCCCCCTAGCCCACCAGGCGTCCATTTGGCCATATGATTTCCACTCAGCGTAATATGTGATTTCCTGGGCCACAAGACACCATTTGGCAGTGAATTATCAGATCAATTTTTCGTCAAATTTTGTAGCTTTAATTCTCATTCCGATTTTGCTGGTAAGTGTTTTAAAGATAATGTACATAAATGACGATAAAACTATAAATAAGCAATCGTATGCAAAACTTTATACAATGAACCCGATGGCAAGATGTTCTT
The DNA here is from genome assembly GCA_018397915.1 of Birgus latro. Classification (NCBI taxonomy): domain Eukaryota; kingdom Metazoa; phylum Arthropoda; class Malacostraca; order Decapoda; family Coenobitidae; genus Birgus; species Birgus latro. The sequence goes on along the minus strand of JAGKTI010037594.1, from coordinate 9,990 downwards.
CCTAAACTGAATAAAATCATCTAGTTGTAGCACAAGTGAAATAATAATGACGGTAAAAATAATAGTGATTGTAATAATAATAATAATAATAATAATAATAATAATAATAATAATCATCATCATCATCATCATCATCATCATCATCATAATAATAATATAATGTTCTGGGGAGGTATTAACTCGTATTACACAGTGGGAGATGGAAATTAATAAATGATGCAGGACAGGGACTGAATACTACTGTCCTCACAAAACGTAAACAGGAGTGTTACATATGGAGTACCATTTATATGAGCCACAGGCCAACACCGTATGAAAGGAAGTGAGGGTTATCCTGTGTCCAATGAAGGTGTGGCCCTGGGGACATGACCCGCAGGCAACGCTCTGGTCCTGCACTCCACAAGACAAACGAGAATGCTTAGAACAGGCTTTGAATATGTTTAGAGTGGACTTAAAATGGGCTTAAAATAGGCTTGGAATGGGCTAAAAAAATAGGCTTAGAATGGGCTTAAAACATGCTTAGAATGGACTTAAAACAAGCTTAGAATGGGCTTAAAATAGGCTTGGAATGGGCTTAAAATAGGCTTGGAATGGGCTTAGAACCAATCCACCACTGGGCACGTCCTTTTTGCTTTATCATTGCTATCTCCTGACGATTTTATTAAGCTTATTGGAGGCTTTTCCAACTGGGAGACATAGGCATGGCCTTTATACCTCTTCAGTACGAGAGGCTTTACTAACATTGAATAAAGTAAGTTTGCAGCAAGTATAAACTAAAGACGGCGCCAAGAGTAAAAGCGTCTATACCTTCAATCTAGTTACGTATTTATCTCTGGTTGTTTTTATCCCTCTATTTTATCCAACTTGGCACAGACCCCTCGCGGTGAAGAGGTCAACGAAGGCTATATCAGAATTATCTGATATCGCAAAATCTCGCTAAAATTAAATGCACTTGTTTGGTCGTAGCAGTAATAAAATGCAACATACATTGGAGGGAGAGGGAAGGTAACCACTGCACTCCGATCGTGTATTTTCTATTGTACTCTTGCCACATCCAGACTATTTTATCAAGCTCTGAAGGGACCATTCTGAATGATGAGGCTAGAAGCAGCCTCCATTAGCCCGTTCACTATCCGATCTCCCTCCCAAAGCAGAATTAATTCGTCTGAAGGTAACAAGAATGTCAAGAATTAGGCGTCTACGGCACATGTGGAATGTGTCCGAGCGAGCAAGGTGTATCTTTTGGGTTTTTTCGGTAACATTTGGCTTTTTTAAAGGACTGGTTCATATAGCTGGAAAGCAATTTTTCAAGAGTGTTACAAAAGGCTAAGACGTGCAATGATTGGCATAGATGCTGAGAATAAAATAAAGTTTTGGTATCCAGCCCTTGCCTAGTGAAATGCATTTGGCGTTTTTTACTAAATTTGGCTATTTGGGGGGATAATTATGGTACAACTGAAAGGCAACTTTCATGACAACTTCAAAATGGTACGGCATGCCATGACTAGTTCAACAGCTGAGAAAGAGCCCAAGTTCTATGCACAGTTGTTTAAAAAAAACTTTGAAATGGGAAGAGGATGAATAATATCTTAGTCTATTCATCTATTTATAGCCTTGATGGCTGAATAAAGTAAGAGGTGGCCACAAACAAACTGTCTCCATATCACCCTGTCCCTTGCCATTTCACTGCCCCCCCTGTTCAACTTACACCTCCCTCTCTCATATACTTCTCCACTCCATCCCTCCATCTCATCCTCGGTCTCTTTATACAATGATAAAATAACACAAGAGCTCATGGCTAGTGTAAATCTATTGGACAGAGGAATCCATATGTTTACTGAATTAGGCCTACCCTCAAAGCAGTTGTAGGTCATAGTGATGATGCATTTTTTTCACGAAGGGGGGGGGGAAGTTATCAATCCAACTTCATTTCCCACATAGGACAAGGGCTGAGGCAAAGAAGAAAAACATGAGAGTAAGAATTAACAATGTAGGTGGTGGCAATCATCATCCACTCACTTGATGTAGTGCTGCCTACTTCATCCTTCACCATTATTATTTTTTCTCTCTCTGCCTTCCTCTCTATTTTTTCCATTTCTCTTGTCACTTTTTATTTTTATTCTTTCCTTTTCAGGTGGATTTAAATTGAGTGACAAGCCTAATGGTTTCCTGTAAGTCAGGAAACTATTTATAATGCTGGGTGGTAACTATATAACAAATCCCTAAATGTTCCCTCCATGCCAACAAGTGGGTTGGTGGAGGGTTAGTGCCCCTCCCTGTAAAACCACTGACTCAAAGACACACAGCCACCCTGTACAGGATTATGGCGTCTGGCTATAGATAGACAGATAAAAAATACAAATGCCCACCCTCCCACACCCACCTATAATTCAGAACGACCCTCTGGTGTGGGGTTGATGAGTGCACTGCATCGCCATAATGACTCAGGTTTGTTGCTGGTGATGCTGATGACTTCTGATGCTAGCTGGCTGTAGTCCAATGCAAAATAACAAACTCATTGGACAAGGGAAGTGCATAAATCATCATCACCATCATTATCATCATCCAGACCTACTTTCCAACCCTGGAATCATGACTCCACCTCAGAAACATCCACACTTAAATGCTTCATATTCTAGCATCAATATCCTGTACATCTCAGTAGTCAACATGGAGAAATGGTTATTTTATGCTGTGATAAGTAGACAAGCACACAAACTGACAAACAAGGAAGTAAAGGAGCACTGTGGTGTTTATGTGGTTGTAAGACAAATACTCCGAGATGGTTTGGCTATGTGGAGAGGATGGAGAATGAGAGACTGACTAGAAGAGGTTGTGAGTGAGCTTGAGGGGAAGAGGGGGAGGGGGAGACCAAAAATGAGAAGAGGGATGGAGTGGAGAGGATGGATAATGAGAGACTGACCAGAAGAGTGCATGTGAGTGAGGTGGATGGGGAGACCAAGGATAAGATGGAGGGATGGAATGAAGAGAGATTGAGAGTGGAGGGGTGTGAGTTGGAGGAAGGGCAACAGAAAGAATCCCTCAGACTCCCACATAATTTTAAATGATGTCAATATTCCCATATCCACATATCCTCGGTGTCACAATAAATACCAATATAAGCTGGACAGCTTTTGCTAAATCCCTTGCTAAAAATGCTGCCAAAAATTTGGGACTTCTGTACAGAGTTAATGAATTCTTCACGGACGGGCAGTTGGCCACAATATACAGAAGTCATGTGCATTCTCAGACTGAATACTGTTCGCCAAAGTGGTGTGGATGTGGACCTTCCACCATTATCAATACGTAGAGATGTTACATCTTTAGCATTATTTTACCGATATTTGTACTGTAAGTGCTCTGATGAACACAATTGTGCCTCCCCTTCACATTTTCTCCCAAAATACTCGGGCAGCTGGGAGCACCCCATGAACTCACACTCTCTCCCCCGCGGTGCACAACCTCTGCTTATCAAAACTTATTTATCCCCAGAACTGCTACTCTCTGGAATTCACTTCCAGACAGTTGCTTCCCACAACCATTTACTCTACTTTGTTTTAAATCCAGTTGTTATATATATTTTATGAATGGAGGATGCCTTTAAGAACATGGATTTTTTTTTTATTTCCTTTGTTTTCCCTTCCTCCATTCATTGTCTCAAAAAGAAAAAGGAAAACAAAATTGCTAGTGGTCACCCCTTACAGGAATAAGGTGCCTTGCAACAGATACAGACAATAGATAGAAAAATAGATAAAGAGATCAGATAGAGACATACCTGACACAATATACAGTAGACTGAGTGTGGACATATCAGGCCATTCTCCAAAAGTGTTTTCAGGAGCTGCAAGCCAGGACTGCTGCAGTGCTTGTTGCCCACCACACTGTAAAACAGAAAGACATGATAATGGTCGTGATGATGATGATGATGATGATGATGATGATGATGATGATGATGATGATGATGATGATGATGATGATGATGATGATGATGATGATAATAATAATAATAATAATAATAATAATAATAATAATAATAACAACAACAACACTCATCAGTCTCTCACTCTCCATCCTCTCCACATGCCCAAACCATCTTAATGTGTTTCTCCTAACGCTTCCTATCAATTCCACATCCACCCCACAATGCTGCTTTACTTCCTTATTTGTTAGTCTGTCTCTCCATGTGACTCCACATGCTCCTCTCAAATAGTTCATTTCCACTGCTCTCACTCTTGACTTCTGTCCCTCCAACAGGGTCCAAGCTTCACTTCCATATGTTAGAGTTGGTATCACAATAATGCAACTTTTCCACTTCCATGCTCACTTCCTTATTTCTTATCACTGCTTTCAAGGAACCAGCAACCTTCCTTCCCTGCTGCACCCTTTCAAGCACTTCGCCCTCCAGACTTCCATCCTTACTCAAACTACCCAAGTACTTGAATGCACTCACATTCTCCATATCCTCCCCATCCAATCTTACTGTACATTCACTGACTTCACTTCTCTCGAAGACCATCACTTTACTCTTCCCTACATTCACCTTTAGATTCCGCTTCATACACACTCTCCCAAACTCATCTACCAAGCCTTGCAGCTCCCCTTCATCTTCACTCAACAACACAGTATCATCTACAAACAACAGTACAGGGAGTTTCCAAACACTGCCCTCTCTCACTAGGGCCGCTCCAACATCCACTGCCCAACCTTGTATCTCTGTTATAACTCCATCCATATACAGACTGAACAACCATGGAGACATGACACATCCTTGTTTCAATACAACCTTCAAATGGAAAAATTCACTCAGTTTGCCATCCACACGCACTGCGGCCTTAGCTCCCTTATACATACTCTTCACTGCCTGCAACAACTTCCCATCTACTCCATATATTCTTAATACTTTCCACAATCCATGTCTATCCACCCTGTCATATGCTTTCTCCAAATCCATGAAGGCTGCAAACAACTTCTTTCCCTTCTCTAGAAACTTTTCCACTAAAGATCTAAGAATGAATATCTGGTCTACACAACCCCTTCCCCTCCTAAAACCTCCCTGTTCTTCTCCAACTAATTCCTCTGTTATTTCCCTAACTTTGTCAATATGTCGCCTACCATATACATTTCCTATTACACTAAGAAGGCAAATGCCTCTATGAATACCACACACTTCTTTTTCCCCTTTTCCTTTGTACGGGGGAATAATTATACCTGACTTCCAATCCTCTGGGACTCTACCTTCCTCCCAGGCCAATCTGCACACCTTCCACATCCATTCTATTACTATCTCTCCCCCATGCTTCAGCATTTCACAACACACTTCATCAATTCCTGGGGCTTTCTCCATTTTAACTTTCTTCATTGCTTCCACAACTTCCATCCTACTGATTCCTTCCTCTCTTCTCACAACCTTCCTTCTCCCAGTCATTTACAAGTGGATGAATGTATGGATGAATACAACAACTTCCACCAGAGTAAATATATATAGCCTATATACATACAGCATATAGCACTGTACAATAGATATAATCCAACCACAATAACTATACTATCCTATGCAGTAAAATAATTGATTTAAAGTGATTACTGTATTTGGATGTTTCTTAACCTATGGTATGAAGCCATCACAGTCATTTACAAGTGTAAGGACAGGTTAGGGAAATACATATTATTAGAAGGCAAACTGCACTCACCGGCCTCACACCGCGAACTAACCGGGCCCCGGCTGCACACCACAGGATTGTGACATAACAGGTATGTGTGTGCGCGCACACACACTAACAGCAATATGCACTAACACTCTCGTCCTCTCTTCTTAATTTGACAAAAAATTCCAAGGACGAAGCTGGATGGTCTATTGGCGTCTGATGAACACTATGTATCCAATACATAGACTTTTGTGTGAGTACCATCAACACCCGATATGCACTATGCATCCAATACACAGACTTTAGTTTAATTACTGTCAAGACCCAGTCCGTGGCCACACACATATATGTGATGTCTCTTGAAGTATTATAATCCTTCTAGTCTCGGCTGACTGCTGCACGCAGCCGCTCAGTCGAGGCACCTTTCTTGGTGGGACAATCAGCCAGTTGTTGTGATGTATCCACCCAAGATACTTTATCAATCTCCCCTCGCTCCAACATGTCTTGTAATACAGCAATATCAATGCGCAATCTCGTGTCTTGTCTGCCAGAATATAGGACATCTTGCCTCATTAGCATCTTATTGGAAGATCACAAAACCTCCCTGAAACCCATTGCCTACAAGGTTGGCAAATGAGGCATCCGAAAAGCACTCTACATGACAGTTCTCGATCGGCCCCGTTCTTGGAATGTATAGCTTCATGTTGTCAGTCTTCACCCTTGAGGTCACCTTACTGAGTATAAGAGCTCTCTCGATGTTGGGAGAGAACAGCTCCCTGAGCTTCCTCCAACCACTCCTTACTCTAGCCACAGGCACTAACATTTCTTCATGCGAACCTCTCACAGCTGCTACACTCAAAACAGAAACAGACAGGACTATACAGTGAAGAAAAAAGATATGAAAAAGCTATTACCATAGGAGACAACAAAAATTTTTACTAAGTACTGAATATCAACACAATGTAAAAAAAAGTACACCTGGGATGACATTACAAAACAAGACAAAGAATTTAGACATTATGGAACACTTAGTAGGGTAGTTGGCAACACAAGCCAAATGGCACTAAATAATAATATATACAGTATTACAGACAACTGACTGGAGGATGCAGTGGTGGTTGTAGTAGTGACTGTCAGCTGGTGGGGAGGTGGTATGAGGATGGGGTGAAAATGAAAGTACAAACCACTATTTCCTGACAGGTCTTGATTACAGCACCTCCACATTTTTTCCTTTACCTTTTCTTAGTGAGATGGTGCAAATTATAATAAGGAATATAAAAGTACTGTATGTACAGTACCATTTTTAGCATAAGACAATACAAACTTGGTTATTACATTATAATGTTAATTCTCCACTGACCTGCTTAACTAAATCTAATATGGTGGGGTTGAGAAAGGCTTCATACATCTGAGGTATAATTTCAAGGATGGCTGAGAGAATAGCAACACAATCATCCATTAGTGTGCCAATGCTGTTCTTGAGTAACTTGCAAATTGCCTGTAAAAACAAATCATTATTAAAACTGAGATCTATACATACTGCAGCAGAATAAAAACAATTGAACATTCATTCTGTTTAATATCACCCTTACTGTGTTAATTTTACAACCAGTTCCTTCAACATCAAGGTAAAATTTAAAGCATCTATTGGTTTCTACCACTGGGCTCATGTATAAATGACCACTCCACTTACACATGTAAAGTCTTACCTTGACCTTTTGTGTAAGTGGACCCCACATAAGAGGAACCACTGAACCCATTATAACCAAGTATCACTCCCAGTTTCACAGGCCCCGTGAGGACCTGGAGGGGTTTGCGGTTGTTTGGCCCCTATGCTGTCCTCCTCTTCCGCTTTGACAGCCTCTGGGGAGTGGACCCACAATGAAGATGCCACCACTCCAGGTCACTTGCCCATACAACATTTGGATACAACAATGAAACCACCACAACAGTATACAAACAATATACATTTTCAGTGATGAATTAAGCGAGCCTGCTTGGCTTTTAACCTAACTAAAACACACAACAACACTCTTCAGACCATACAAAACAAGGCCCTAAAACTAATCACACGCTGCACAGCTACTACATCTACATACCACCTACACCAAGAAACCAAACTCCTCAAAGTCAAGGATCATCTAGACATGAGAGGCATACGAATTCTTGCTACAGCCTCCACAAACCCACACCATCCACTGCACTACATAGCAGCACATCCACACACACCAAGGAATATCAAAACAACACCCAACACATGATATCATACACAAATACCGTCATCTCTTCCCACTCGTCTGCCTCAAACCAGCTTCCAGAAGCATTTCCAAGCTCAAATCACTTGCCGATCCATTCAGTCACTCAAAGACAGCACACGGCTGCATGCTCGGCCTCCTGATCCCTTCTGAATCTCACCTCCATCGTAAGGACAGGGTCCGCCTGGCCAGGCTGAGATGTGCACATCATCCAGCCTTCTTGAGTTATAAGAAGAGGTTGGATGACTGTCGCTGATGCCTGTCCAGGATGCAACACAGCACCCCGTACTATTAAGCACATTAAGGAAGACTGCACTGCACACAATCTCCTGCACCAACAACACAACATACACTCCTTGAGAGCTCTGCGGGAATGCCTGGTCTTGGCCGTGGCCTTCCTTAGGGACTCGGGGCTGTTCAGCCATACTGCCTAGGGAACAACTACTACTACTACCAAGTACCAGGCTAGATCCCAACTTGCCAACTAAAACCCTTATGATCCCACTAGACTACAGATATATATGCCTCCTGTCAGACTAGGCAAACCACACTCACCGGCCTCACAGCGTGAACTGCCCAAGGTCCCCGGTTGCATACCACAGGAACCTTCCGATGATGTCATCACTCGTGACTTAGCAGGTGTGTGTGCGCGCACACACACTAACAACAATATGCACTAACACTCTCGTCCTCTCTTCTTAATTTGACAAAAAATTTGAAGGACGAAGCTGGATGGTCTATTTGCGTCTGATACACACTATGTATCCAATACACAGACTTTTGTGTGAGTACCAACAGCACCCGATCGATACGCACTATGTATCCAATACATACACTTTTGTTTAATTACTATCAAGACTCAGTCTGTGGCCACATACCGATATGTGATGTCTCTTGAAGAATTATAAACTTTCTAGTCTCGGCTGACTGCTGCACGCAGTCGCTCGGTCGAGGCACCTTTCTTGGTGAGACAATCAGCCAGTTGTTGTGATGTATCCACCCAAGATACTTCATCAATCTCCCCTCGCTCCAACATGTCTTGTAATACAGCAATATCAATGCGCAATCTCCTGTCTTCTACACTCCTACAGGAGTAAAGGGTGTCCACCAGACTCTTGTTGTTGATGAAACACTTTATTTTGATCTGTCCACATCCAGAAACCTCACGCAATATGTTGGCGAGATATACAGCAGTCTCAGCACATTCAAGCAGCGCCAAAGCCTCAGCAGATAAGGTTGATTTGACGGCCCTCCTGATCTTTCTTGTCTGCCAAAATATAGGACATCTTGCCTCACTAGCATCTCGTAGGAAGATCACAAAACTTCCCTGAGATCCATTGCCTACAAGGTTGGCAAATGAGGCATCCAAAAAGCACTCTATATGACAGTCCTCGATTGGCCCCATTCTTGGAATGTATATCTTCATGTTGTCAGTCTTCACCCTTGAGATCACTTTATTGAGTCTAAGCAAATCCGCTACGGCAGCTCGGTTGCTATTCACACTCAACTCACACACATCAAAGGCAATATCTGGCTGAGTGTGTGTGGCAATCCAATTGAGTTGCCCAATTAATGCTCGGTACTCCGTTTTCTCAGACTCGGACAGCTCCCCTGATTTTACTGCTGCACGATGTTTACTCAGCGTGACTGGTTTCAAAGATGAAGCATACTGGAATTGGTCGAGCGTTATGCTGCCATCGATGTTGGAGATGACATTGAGACCAACGTATTTGAAAGCTTTTGATTCTGAATTGCTGATGAGGAATATTTGACTCAAACGGTTTATCACTTGCTGTTCGAACTCATGTGTACCAGCCCAAAGGAAGTTGTCGACGTAGATGCATACAATGCCTTCGACTTCGCCAATATTGCTCCAAGAGAACAGCGCTGAATCCAGTGATGACGCTTTAGCTCCAAGACTCAACAATTGATCTTTTACGCGCAGATACCAATGCCTAGAAGCATCACAAAGGCTGTAAACAGTTTTCTTTAGTCTCCATAACTTACCATTTGCATATTCAACCGGAGGACGTAAATGAACAACTCTCTCAATGTCGTTACCTTGCAAGTAGGCAGCTTTCACGTCCATA
>JAGKTI010037592.1:0-10865 GCA_018397915.1 Birgus latro | reverse complement strand
TGACATATGGAAGTGAAGCTTGGACCCTGTTGGAAGGACAGAAGTCAAGAGTGAGAGCAGTGGAAATGAGTTATTTGAGAGGAGCATGTGGAGTCACATGGAGAGACAGACTAACAAATGAGGAAGTGAAGGAGCGTTGTGGTGTGCTTGAGGACGTGATGGGAAGCGTTAGGAGAAACACGTTAAGGTGGTTTGGACATGTGGAGACGTTGGAGAGTGAAAGATTGACGAGGAGAGTGTATGTGAGTGAGGTGGAGGGGGCGAGAGGGAGGGGGAGGCCGAGGATGAGATGGAGGGATGGAGTGGAGAGGTATATGAGAGAGGGGGGTGTGAGCTGGGAGCGTGGTAGTGAAATGGCAGGGGACAGAGTGACATGGAGGCGATTTGTTTGTGGCCACCCCGTTCGGGATTGAGGCGTCTGGCAATAGATAGATAGTGATGCATAAAGTTCAGGCTCAGTTTCCTTTAACCAATCAATAAATTTTCAAAACAGGATTTTGCATGGCCAAAACTCCATTTAAGTTGTAGTATGCGAAAACTGAGCTAACCTTAGAAAATGATCCCATAATTTGACAGCATCCAGGTCAGGCAAACTTTCCCCAGAGTTACTGATATTTTGTCTGATCAAACAAAATGGAGTCCAAGCAAAATGGAGAAATAGGAGAAGGGAAGGACAGGAGGAAGTAGTTCTTACAAGGAGGGTAGAAAACTTACAAGGGAATGGGAAAAAGACAGAATATAAGAGGGAAGTGGAGAAGAGATTAGGTAAATATAGACTGGAGCTGATGGGAGACATGGAAGGTGTGTGCAAGATATTCACAGAAGAAATCTGTGCATGTGAGGTGGTGTGTAGGGTGACGAGAAGACGAAAGGGGATGCATAGAATAGCATGGTGGAATGAAGAGGCGAGAGAGGCGGTGGCACAAAAGAAGAAAGCATATAGTGAATGGATGAGAAACAGGGGCATTGAAGAAGTTGAGAGACGGAAGGGAGAGTTATATATAGAGAGGAAGAGAGAGGTGAGAAGATTAGTAAGAGAGAGTAAGAAGAAAGTGGATGAGGAATTTGGAAGGAATTTGAGTGTAAAATGGAGGGAATAGAAGAAAATGTTCTGCAAAGAGGTAAACAGAGTTAGACAGGGTGTCAAAGAAGTTAGCTGGGGAGTGAAAGATAAAAAAGGTAGATTACTAGTGGAGAAGGGAGAAAAAGTGAGCAGATGCAGAAAACACTTTAATGAATTGCTGAACATACTGTAGAGAATGAAAGTAATACAAGTATAAGTGGCTGGGGAATGGCTGGGAGGAGGGATGTGAGAAGAGAGCAAGAAATCAGTAGGATGAAAGTTGTGGAAGCTATGAAGAAAGTTAAAATGGGGAAAGCCCCTGGAATTGATGGAGTGTGTAGTGAAATGCTGAAGCATGGGGGAGAGACTGTAACAGAATGGATATGGAGGATGTGCAGATTGGCCTGGGAGGAAGGTTGAGTCCCGGAGGAATGGAAGTCAGGTATAATTATTCCCCTGTACATAGGAAATGGAGAAAAAGAAGTGTGTGGTAACCAAAGGGTCATTTGCTTTCTTAGTGTAACAGCGAAAGTATACGGTAGGACACTTATTGACAGAGTTAGGAAAATCATAGAGGAATTAGTTGGAGAAGAACAGGAGGGTTTAAGGAGGGGAAGGGGTTGTGTAGATCAGATATTCATTCTTAGATCTTTAGTGAAAAAGTTTCTACAGAAGGGAAAGTAGTTGTATGCAGCCATCATAGATTTGGAGAAAGCATATGACAGGGTGGATAGACAAGGATTGTGGAAAGTATTGAGAATATGGAGTAGATGGGAAGTTACTGAAGGCAGTGAAGACTATGTATGAGGGTGCTAAGGCTGCAGTGCGTGTGGATAGTGACCCGAGTGAATTTTTCTGTTTGAAGGTTGGAAACAAGGATGTGTCATGTCTTAATGGTTGCTCAATCTGTACATGGATGGGGTTATAAAAGAGATACAAGGTAGAGCATTGGATGTTGGAGCGGCCCTAGTGAGAGAGGACAGAGTTGGAGAAAAAGTGAGCAGAAGTAAAGAACAGTTTAACGAATTGCTTAACATAAAGAATGAAAGTATTGCAAATATAAGTGGCTGGGGAATGGCTGGGAGAAAGAGGGATGTGAGAAGAGAGGAAGAAATCAGTAGGATGGAAGTTGTGGAAGCAATGAAGAAAGTTAAAATGGGGAATGCCTCAGGAACTGATGGAGTGTGTGGTGAAATGATGAAGCATGGGGGAGAGATTGTAACAGAATGGATATGGAAGATGTGCAGATTGGCCTGGGAGGAAGGTAGAGTCCCGGAGGATTGGAAGTCAGGTATAATTATTCCCCTGTACATAGGAAATGGGGAAAAAGAAGTGTGTGGTAACCACAGGGTCATTTGCCTTCTTAGTGTAATAGGGAAAGTATGTGGTAAGATACTTATTGACAGAGTTAGGGAAATCACAGAGGAATTAGTTGGAGAAGAACAGGAAGGTTTAAGGAAGGGAAGAGGTTGTGTAGATCAGATATTCATTCTTAGATCTTTAGTGAAAAAGTTTCTACAGAAGGGAAAGTAGTTGTATGCAGCCTTCATGGATTTGGAGAAAGCGTATGACAGGGTGGATAGACAGGGATTCGTTTCGTTTTAGAAGGCTGCAACACGCTTGCATGCGTCGGCCTTTTTGGATTGGAGCGTGTAGCATTTTATGACCGGATGCCCTTCCTGATGTCTACCAATGACCCTTGGGTGGATTCAATCCTCCGACCCTACGGCCAGAGTGGAGCGCTCTAACCCACTGAGCCACGGATTGTGGAAAGTATTAAGAATATATGGAGTAGATGGGAAGTTACTGAAGCCCGTGAAAAGTATGTAAGAGGGTGCTAAGGCTGCAGTGCATGTAGATAGTGAACTGAGTGAATTTTTCTGTTTGAAAGTTGGATTGAAACAAAGATGTGTCATGTCTTAATGGTTGCTCAATCTGTACACGGATGGGGTTATAAAAAAGATACAAGGTAGAGCAGTGGATGTTGGAGTGGCCCTAGTGAGAGAGGACAGTGTTTGGAAACTCTCTGTACTGTTGTTTGCAGTTGATACTGTGCTGTTAAGTGAAGACAAAGGGGAGCTGCAAGGCTTGGTGGAGGAGTCTGGGAGAGTGTGAAAGAAATGGAATCTAAATGTGAATGTAGGGAAGAGTAGAGTGATGGTCTTCGAGAGAAATGAAGTCAGTGAATGTACAGTGAGATTGGATGGGGGGGAGATGGCCAATGTGAGTGCATTTAAGTATTTGGGTAGTGTGATGAGTAAGAATGGAAGTTTAGAGGGTGAAGTGCTTGAAAGGGTGCAACAGGGAAGAAAGGTTGCTGGTTCCTTGAAAGCAGTGATAAGAAACAGGGAAGTGAGCATGGAAGTGAAAAAGTTTCTACATGACAGTATTGTGATACCAACTCTAACATATGGAAGTGAAGCTTGGGCCCTGTTGGATGGAAAGAATCAAGAGTGAGAGCAGTGGAAATGATCTATTTGAGAAGAGGATGTGGAGTCACATGGAGAGACAGACTGACAAATGAAGAAGTGAAGGAGCATTGTGGTGTGTGTCACGAATTTTCTACATTGTGAAATTATATCGTAAATCGTGACATCGAGTGATTTGTAGGAACGATGAATAGTTCTGAAATCCGTGAGAATTCGCCATTCTCTTAACAGTCCACTCGTGTACTTATATTTGCATCAAATTTTCAAAACCTTCGTCATTCTTTCACGAGTGATTGTCTTTATGTACAGACAGTGCATTCCTCTGAGCGATAATTTCCGAATTGTCATTTCTTTGCACTTGCCTCCCTGGCCGTTAGTTGGCCATGCCTCTTCCACACGTCCCTTACGTTGGACACTCAAACACAGTCAGTCGTCCCTTAGCAGTCACGAAAAGCGGGTTTGCTATACCCAACGTGGATAGATTTCTTCTAGTGAGATCCAACATCCTGCAGTATCGGCGTTTTCCCGAATCTTCCACCAACCTGGTGATCGACTATAGCAGCGGCGGTCTCATCTCTACTGATTAGTATTTCTTTTGTTTTTCCTAGGCTTAAGGCTATTTAGCTATTTGTCTGAGTGCTTGAGTGAGTGCATTTCCCTTTCTTTGATTCATGTAAAGTAAATTTATTTTCTTGTAATTAATAAAAGTTTACAGTTCGTTTTCTTGAGCTTTGATAAATGTAACAGTCGTGTTTGATTTCCCCACATATTTAGTACACTTTTGCTACTCCAAGTTAGCACAACTCCTTATATTAATCACGACTTGTACTTAGGTCAGCTCTTGGTATTAATTCTTAAATCCATTGTGCCAGCTAGGAGTTTGGCTCAGCCGAGATCCTGTTTATTATTATCATTATTTTTTGAATGTTAAGGGGTGAACTAACTTTCTCAGAGGCCAAAAATACGGTAATACAGCCCTCTTGAGCATTTGGTCTCTGCTGTGTACTGTTGAGAAAGTCTATAAATTCTCGACTCCAGAGAATTGGCGAAGTAAGCCAGCATAAAAGTGAAAATGCCACTTTGATTTCACGAGTCAATTCTCTCGTGATAATCGACTCGATAGTTATTCCTAGTGTCCATAGATCTCATTCTCATTTTCCCCCTGACAGTGTGGATGTGGATGTGATAGGAAGCATTAGGAGAAACACACTGAGGTGGTTTGGCCAGGTGGAGAGGATGGAGGGTGAGACACTTGACAAGGAGGGTGTATGTGATTGAGGTGGAGGGGGGGGAGAGGGAGGGGGAGGCCAAGGATGAGATGAAGGGATGGAGTGGAGAGGTATATGAGAGAGGGGGGTGAGAGCTGGGAGCAGGGCAGTGATATGGTGGGGGACAGAGTGACATGGAGGTGATTTGTTTGTGGCCACCCCTTACAGGATTAAGGCATCTGGCAATAGATAGACAGAGACTTAATATGAGCAACCCATGTAGATTCTAGCCTGTATTTCCTTCTCAATACATGGGACCATCTCTATTTTACTTGGTTTAAAAAAAAAAAAAAAAAAGGCCATCACTGTTTCCAGTGACAGCAAACTTCGTCCAAGCGATATGAGGAAGAAGGGGAAGTTATGCTTTTTAGCAGTAGTAGATCAACCCCAGTCTGGTCAAGCAGAACCATCAACTGTGGGCAAGTGGGGCTGACCCATGCACTGAACGAATATTCCCTTGTGGATTGTGTCACATTACAGCATTTGCGTGTTACCACCCAGTTAACGGGCACATAGTAGCAGTGTTTGCACTGCCCATTGCCAATGTCACAATATGCGAAAACAAAAAATCATTTTAGGTGGTAGTTATTAGAAAATTTGAGGCTTTAGTTTTCAGAGAATTTTAGAAAGTAATACTGTATAGCGCAATATGACGCTGAATGAAAAACAAGAATTGAAAATAAAAACGGTAATTTTTTCTAATATTGCACAATTAACCTCTTAACCGCGGGTTGTCACTTTCGTGACGGTCGGGTGCAATGGATCATACTGCAGGGCGTCACGTCTGTGCCTCTGTGTTTTTTTAAATTCGCCTGGGCTTTCTGGTGGTGACTTGTATCATCTATCAGCACTGCCAATGTCCAACAATAGTCAGAGCTGCTAATGTCATCAGTACTCCCGTCCATTGTTGACAATTTAGCAATTTTCCCCCATTACCCTCTCGTGTTGTCTGCTCAGCCGCTCTGTGCTAAGTAAATCTTTCCAGGATTTTTCCACTGTTTTCATCCATTGAAATGAGCCCTATGCCCTATTCTTATACAAAATAATATATATATAAAAAAAATAAGGTAACTGATAATGCGATACACCTGGAATTGGCTAATTATCACTTGGCAACATCCAACCTGCACTTGTTCGCTAATTTCCTCTGATTTTTTTTCCCGTGAAATATGCCGTATGAGCTACTCCCGTAATATAAATGTATATAAGAAAGGAAGGGAGAAGCCTGCGTGATATTTATATTCACCTGGAACTACCTAATTTACTATGTATTGTCTAGATTTCCTACGACTTATTTCATAGCATATACATTAGCAGCTGACATTTTCAGCTCTTGGCTACCGAGATACGTATTGTACAGTCAGTTGGCTCTCGTCCTTCACGGTGAAATCACGCCTCTCCATTTCTGCCGCTTTTGCACCCATTATAAAAGGCCCTGTGACCTCTACCCCTACTAAACATCGTGTGGGAAGCAGTAAAGGACTGTAGATATATATAAGTGTAATAAGGTACTAGAAATAATAAAGTGTGAGTGTGTATATAGTGGTAGGTGGTGGCAACCATCATCCACTCACTTGATGTAGTCCTGCCTACTTCTTCCTTAGCCTTTATCATTCTCTTTCTGAGCCTGCCCTCCCCTCTTCCTATTTCTCCCATCTTTCCTGTCACTTCTTATTGCTTTTCTTTCCTTTACAGGTGGCTTTACATTGAGTGACAAGCCAAATGGTTTCCTGTAAACCAAGAAACCATTTACAACGCTGGGTGGTAACCATGTAACCAAACCATACGTGCTCCCTATGTGTCAACAAGTGGGTTGGTGGAGGGTTAGTGCCCCTCCCTGTAAAACAAATAACTCAGAGTCAAATGGCCACCCCTTGCGGGATTGTGGCGTCTGGCAATAGATAGATTGATAGATAGAGTGTGTATATGAGTAAGAAATGACAGAATACCAGCGGCGAATTAGCGCGAGTGGGAGGCTCGTACCCGCTCGTATTTTACATTGCTTTCACAGTTTTTTTTTTTTTTTTTGGAGTATGGATTCCAAATTACTTGGAAATCATTGAATAGTGTTTCTAGTGTTAATACCTGGCAGTGGTATTCATATTACGGGAAGTCGGGAAATGTAAAGTGGAGACTTAGTTACCCAACTTTAGAAGTCTCCACAAGTCCTACGGTAGTCGACGAGTGCTAAAAAAAACATCCCAGGAGAAAGCTGAAGGGATGTGTCATATGCATATGTAATTATAATATTCTAGGACTAATAACTGATTTTTGGCAAATATTTTTAAAAAGTCAGTTGGAGTGCGAATATCCCCGCGGGATTGGCCCGACGTGCCTCCGACAACCCCGCGGTCTAGGGGTTAAACAACTACTGCATGTTGTTATTTAAGAACATCATCATCATCCAGACCTCCTTTCCCATCCTAGGGCAGGGTGAGGAGTAGCAACATCTAGACAGCCTAAGTTTGTCTAATTCAATGGGCCACGCTTCCATTCACTCATCATTCAAGCCCACAGAAGCCTGGCTCCATCAGATAGGCCAAAAAAATTTCACCATATTCTGTAGCTTCACATACACCTATCTGACAGAGTCAATACAAACAATGTCACACTAAAAAGGGGTTCCAAATCCCTGGTTATGCGCTTCTCTGCACAAGTTCAACCAGCCAGTTCAGTCTCTTGTCAGTCCCTTAGCCTCACCAACTTCCATACCTTTCTTCCTTACACACTTATCCACAATATCCCTCCACCTTCTTCTTGGCCTACCTCGCCTCCTCCCTCCTTCAAATTCGCTCAGATGCACTTTCACCACTAAATTGTCATCCATTCTCTCCACATGACCAAACCATCTCAGTACACTCTTTTTGATTCTGGTGTCCACCGACTTCCACACTCAGCATCTTTCACAAATCACTCTACTCCGTATCCTATCCACTCTCTGTACTCCACATACATTCCTCAGCAGTCCCATCTCCACTGCTCTTACTCACTAACACTCCTTCATGTGAGCCTCGTGCAGCTGCAACACTCAAGTCTCTGATTTTTATAAAGGGCTACATTGCACCAGCTATTTTCCTTCCTTGTGTCATTCTACTTTCCACTTCTTTTGCACATTTTCCTATCATTTCTATCACAGTACCCAGGTATTTGAACTCTCTCAGCAATTCCAGTCTCTCTCCATTCACTGTAACATCACACTGGGAGTCACCTCCTCTCTCAGTAACCACCACTTTGCTCTTTTCTATATTTACTCTCAAAGCACAGCACACAGACATCTACAAAACTATGCACTAGTCTACCAAGCTCTTGTCTGGTATTTGCAAGTAGCACTGCATCATCAGCATACAACAAATTTGAGATATTCCATCCATCAAACATTCATTATCAACGCCATCCCACTCTCCATTACTCGCGTTTTTACGTCTCTCATTGTCATCCATATATATATATATATACTGTATACTGAACAACCATGGAGACATCACACAACCTTGTCGCACGCCCACACTGATCGTGAACCAATCACTTAGATGTCCATTTACCCTTACACATGCCTCATTACCATCACAAAAACTCTTGACAGCACCTAGCTACTTACCATCTACACGGTACATGTGCAGAACCATCCACAATCCTTCCCTGTCTACTTTGTCATATGCTTTTTCCAGATCCATAAATGCCATAAACACCTTACAATCCTTCTCACACGTCTTCTCCACGGTCTTATTGCAAATTTTAGATCCACACATTCTCTGCCACTCCTAAAGCCACCCTGTTCGTCACTCACTAGGACTTCTGATTTCTCTCTTACTTTCTCTATAATAATTCTTATATATAACTTCCTTACAACACTCAACAGATTTATGACACAATAATTCTTGCACTCACTTCGCTCACCTTTATTTTTGTACAGGGGTGCAGTCAATGCCTTTTTCCACTCTACTGGTGCAGTTTCACTCATCCATGCCTTCTTAAATATCTCCAACATCACTTCATTCCACTCTCTCCACTACACTTAATCATCTCTACATACACCTCATCAAACCCAGCTGCTTTCCCATTTTCCAGCCGCTTCACAGTGTTCTTCACCTCTGCGAATGTCACGTTTCCTGGCACTGCATTCCATCTCTGTACACCACCAAAACCAATCATGTTAACAGTTGCTTTGCTTTCTCCCTTCCCATTCATCAGACTTTCAAATTATTCTTTCCATCTGGTCCTTACTTCATCCCCATGGGTTAATAATCTACCATTTATATCCTTCATATTTTCACATTTCTTTCCACTGTCACTTCTACATTTCCGCACCTCTTTCCAGAATAACTTTCTATTTTCAGAGTAATTTGCATTCACTTTTCTTCCTAGATCATCATTTACCTCCTCCTTTTTCCTCTTCCCTTGTGTCTTTAGTGCTTCTTGATCTCAATATATTCATTTTCATATATCAGCTGAACCCCCATCCTGTATTCACTCTAGCCACTTCTTCCCCTTTTCCTCCACCACTCTCTTAACCTCTTCATCCCACCATGCCGTACCTTTCTTCTTTGTTACTCTTGCCACACCACACATTTTAGCATTCCTAACCAAGCAATCCCTACATACACTCCACAAGCTGTCCAGATCCATTTCATTCCAATTCACTGATTCTAACTGCTCCCCTACTTTGGCCCTGTATTCATTTGACATTTCTTTCATCCTCAGTTTCACAACTTTCAGTCTCTCTCCCAGACAGTTCCTCTCTCTCTCTCTCATGTGAAATAATTGAAAATAAAAAAGTCGGTTCATCGCACGTGTATGGAATCGTTTGAAAAAAATTGACTACACTTTTTTTGAGGCCAGGGCTAACCCTGCAGTGGGTTCCACATCACCCCCAATATTTGGTTACATGCTTACCACACAATGTTGTAAATGTTTTCCTGGGTAACAGGACATCATCAGGCTTGATACTCAGTGTTCAATCACCTAAGAAAGAAGCATGCACCACTACATCAACTGAACAGATAATGGTTATCACTACCTACCACTAATTTGGGCAGTTTCATCTATGGTAGGTGCCTTCCAATTAATTTGCTATGAGAGATAAATGGGTCTTTTGCTTGCAAGCATATGTTTTTCAACTCTATATTTCTTTTCCAGGGGCATGCTGAAGAAGAGATCCCAAGAGGGAAGGAGAGAGTCCAAGTCAGGTATACCACATGTTTTTTACTTATGCTTCTTTTCTGCAGGCATGCAAATGGGGAGTTCCAAAGATGGAAGGAGAGAGAGTCTAAGTGACAATTAGGACCTAATATCAAGCACCCAAGTGGAGACTGGAAGAACATCACTCTGTGAGTAAGTAGGGAACAAAAGACATAATTTACAAAATACACATTTTCAATGAGAAATGTGAGCTTGTTTTTGTATAGTAATCTCATTTATATTACTTATAATTTGAGGCAAACAAACTCTCATCTCTTCATCAACACAAATACAGTAAGCCTTCCTATTTACTGATCTCTGATATTTATCGGAGCTGATAATCCCTGTTCACAACAATTTAACGTGGAGAACTGTAGAAGAATGGATAATACTCT
Organism: Birgus latro; assembly: GCA_018397915.1. NCBI lineage: Eukaryota > Metazoa > Arthropoda > Malacostraca > Decapoda > Coenobitidae > Birgus > Birgus latro. The sequence continues at coordinate 532 of JAGKTI010037592.1, read as the reverse complement.
GAAGAGATGCAAGGAAACTGCTTCGTGCTGTACATTTAAAGAGTCCAGTGGCACATTCCCGTGTTTCATCTTCAAGGTGTCATCACTAAAAATGCATGCCATTTCCTCCTCCTCATTTAATGTCAGATATAAACAGCAGGAATTCACAAAGGGGTCAAACCTAATAAAATTTTTCTGATGACACTGATGGGAAGTACTGATCAATCTTTTCAACCAGTGTTGCAAAATGATCTTGTATATGGCCATACAGATTGTAACTTGCTTTAAAGCTTTTTACCAACGGGAACATTTTGAGTTTATGTTGCACTGCCCTTCTAAGCCGAAGCTCAATTTATTCATATCATTTATAAAGGCTCCAACATCCTTGCATGCATCAGCTCTGGTCACCTAATGGTGGCTCTTCATGCTTTAGCAGCCTCCCCCTGGGGGTAGGGGGTTTTTCAAGAATTCTCTCCCAGTATCCCTGCTTGTCGTAAGAGGCGACTAAAAGGGTTGGTGGTGGGTTAGTGCCCCACCCCGTAAAAACAACTAA
>JAGKTI010037591.1:0-10865 GCA_018397915.1 Birgus latro | reverse complement strand
CACTGTTAACTGTAATGGGACTAAACTTCTTGAGTATATTCGTCATAATCAGCTCACCCGCTGGGACATCGGTGGGGCCACACACTCTCGAGGAGGCACTCTAGATCACATCCTTACATCCGGCCTCGTGGCGTCCCAAGTCAAGTGTTCATCAATCCCTGCTCTCTTCTCTGATCATATTGCTCTCAGCCTTCATTATTCCCTCCCTGCTACACCTTTTCCTGTACACAGACGTACTCGCATTGCAATCCCACCCAAGTACTGCCCTACATACGTCTCCTATATAACCAACCTTCTTCCCACGTTCAACCTTCAGTGTCCCCAAAAGTTGTATTCATCACTTGTCAGCTCCACACATGAATTCTACACCCATTAGGTCAGCAGGCCACACATTACACGCCATCATGATGCCCACACCTGGACACTGGATAATCGTATCACTCAGGGAGAGAGGAAGGCAGTGGAAGACGGACTTGCCTTTCAAAGACGACCTTTCCCCCGAGAGTCTCCATCGGTATCGATTGTCGAGGGATGATCTAGTTGCTCTCCAGCACTGCGTTTATACTGAATCATGGCAGAAACTTACAGATGGCATCAGTCATCAAACAACTGTTGGTTCCATGTGGCGCCTTATCAACAAGGTTGTTAAGAAAAAGCCCCCTAGTGTCCTCCACCACAGACCAGCACAGTACGCACAGGATCTTGTAGATGCCTGGTCTGCACAGTCACGGGCTTGCACCCTTCCTGCACACATACAGGACGCACTCTCCACCAAGAAAAACGTTCGTGCACTCCGTCTCACCGCCGCTTTACTGAGGACAGACGATGATGATGGTGTGGCTATAACTGATGATGAATTGCGACGGGCCCTCGCCAGGGGTAGGGTAACGGCTCCAGGGGATGATGGGATCACTTTTTCTGTCCTCCGTGTCCTTCTGAAAGTTCCTGGCAATCCCCTTCTCCAGCTTTTCAACCTTTGCGTCCGTCTGGGATATGTGCCACAAGCCTGGACCCACAGTACAGTCGTGCCTATTCCTAAACCTGGTACTGATAAATTTCGACCTGTTTCCCTCACCTCCTGCTTCGGTAAAGTATTAGAACGCATCCTTCTCACAAGACTCTTGTTTAGGCTGCAGGCCAAGCTCTCGCCCTGATTGTACGGTTTTTTACCACAGCGATGGACACATCACTGCCTCATGGAGCTATACACCCTCCTGTCCCCCACCAGTGTAGTGGCCTTCATTGATTTAAAGAGTGCCTTCGATGTCGCCAACAGAGACATCATCCTCGACCAGCTGGTGGATTCTGGAGTTAAGGGAAACCTGCTGCGATGGATACGTGGTTACCTAACCAACAGATCCTCTCGTGTTCTTTTTAAGGGCGCATACAGCACTGCTGAGGATTTTGAGCTTGGTATTCCACAAGGTGGTGTCCTTAGTCCTTTTTTGTTTAACATCCTTGTACATCGCCTACTGACCCTCCTTCCTGACTTTCCTGGAATCACAATTACTTGCTATGCTGATGACATCTGCATTCACTCAAATTCCTCAGCAGACCTGCAGCGTTTCCTTCACTGGTTTCACGAGGCGGCTTCCAAATGTGGACTTATTATCTCACCAGAAAAGAGTAGAATCTTCACTTCCCGTCCAGCAAGAGCACTACCTGTATTCTCTGTCGGAGATTGTGTTATTCCTCTATGCACGCAGTACCTTTATCTTGGGGCACTGGTACGGATTTCTCCCTCCATTCCTGCAAGACAACGTGTACATCCGATTGTTCAGGATCTGCTAACCCGGCTACAGCAGCGCCTAAAACCTCTCAAGTGGCTTACTAATTATGCTGCCGGGGTGTCTATTCCTGTAGCACGATCCATATACTTAGCGTTCATTCAATCAGTTGTTGATTATCTCTCCCCTGCTCTTTGTCAACTTTCCAGAACAGCCTTACAACCTCTTGAGAAGTTCCAAAACGCAGTAATGAGACTTATCCTGGGCTGCCCTGGCTCAACCAGAATTGTCAACATGCAACTTGAACTCAACCTACCACCACTTGTTGAGAGAATATACTCCATGGTGACGTACTTCAGCGTTAAGTGCCTGCATTATCCTCACCTTTCTCCCCACTGCTCTCACATCATTCGGACCTCCCTTGACCCCACTGCACCAAGACCTTTGCTTCGCAGTGGTGGCTGCACTCTAGTTAATACTGTTTATTCATATGTCCGACAGCTAAACATCAACATACCAGTGCTTACTGAGGAGGTGGACTGTGGCATTCCACCTTGGCAAACCCCTGTTCCTGTTGTCTCATACACTCCGGCCTCCAAGACTGACCTGCCTCAGCTTCAGAAACAGCTAGCTTTGGAGACTATCGCCAGGCTGTCATCTTCCCTCCCTTCGGCCCACCATATCTACACTGATGGCTCCCTGCAGGAGGATGGAAGTGCTGGTTGTGCAGTGTTTTCCCCAAGTCTGGATCCACCTCAAGGGGGCTGGTTGGGCCGTCGACTGCCAACCTCATCGAGCTCTACATATTGCGAACTACATGGACTCCGCGATGCAGTTACTTTATTAGTACGGACGAACAACAGCGGCTTGATCATCTGTGACTCACAGTCGGCCCTCCTTGCCCTCTCCTCTCCCAGGCCTGCATATCAACACATAGTTATGCAGATACTCCGTCAATTGGCCACTGCCCGCGATCGTTCGCTGGTGGTGCACTTTCTGTGGATTCCTTCTCATATTGGTCTTGCAGCTAACAACACCGCTGACCTCATTGCAAGGACTGCCTGCGGACTGGATCTGCCTGCTTTGGATGCTAATAATGTCTTTCCCATTTGCTATAAGCAGATAATACGTAGAGCAGCCCACTCCCCTATTCTCCACCGTAGAAATGCTGAGAGGACTCACAGTGTGTCTATCCAACATTATGACCACTTTCTACATCGGCCCCATAGATATCGCCGTAGTGGTCTTATGGTTCGTCGACATAACGTGGTGTGTGCCCGCCTCAGACTGGGATACCGACCTGTGTGGCAAGTGGCTGGGGTGGACAACGCACCTCGTTTCTCCTCCTGTAAGCTGTGTGACGCATCCAATGCCAACACCCTTGACCACTATTGCCTGCAATGTCCACTTGTCTCTGATTTAATACCACACGGACTCACGTTAGTGGACACTTGTAAACATTTATTGGATGATGATAATCTAGATGTTATTCTCATGCGTCATCCACACTTTGGTGGGTGTCAATTTGTTTTAGCTAGACAGCGTGTCCTGCGTGGCACGAGTTCCCTTGTACTCACCTCACATATGCCCACATGGCACTGTAATAGGTTTGTCGCCTTCGGGCGTAATAAATTAATCAAATCAAATCAATCTCCCCTTCCCCAAAGAGCAAGACAGGTTTTGCACCAAAACTGTTATTTCAGAAACATTTGACACTACAGCCGATATATGCATGTCGTTGGATTGCTTATGAAAAGTGGTAGGTTTTACTCAAACGATTTTTCTAAATCCCGCCACCATATTGTTGAGAACAAACCGAAACAAACTGAACACAAAACAACAAAACTGTGTCACTTTGGAGATTATTAAAGTCAAACTGAATCTGTGCAGGTCGTAAGAAAACCTATGAAAATGTAATGGTTACTAATATAGTGAAGTTTCTTATAATATGCCATTTTATTATTGAAGAAAAAAGTGCCACACTGAGCTACAGCGGATGTATGCATATCATTGAAGAATTTAGGGAGAGGTAGGCTATTTACTTAAGTGGCATTTCTCAAAATTCACCAGTGTACTGCTGAAAAATTCGATAAATCTTCGAACTGAACACCAAAACTGAATCATTTCAGAAACTATTAAAGCTACAGCAAACCAACGTAAATCACTGGAAAGCTTATTTAGGAGTAACATGTTGCTAACTGGCTCTCCTAAAAATTCGACAATATTCTGCTGAAAAGAACAAAAAAGTGCCAAAATGAGTACAAAATTTGTGTCGCGTTTGGAATCCGCCACGTTTCGGCATAATAGTTCAACACCCCTAAACTGACAGTGTACGTTCTCAATAAGATGGATTATTTGAAAGTGAGCATTAATATCTGACAAGAGGGATGGTACACTTCTTAGCCAAAATAATAACAGTAGGAAGTTATTATTTATTTTATTTTTTAAACTTTCACACTAACAGATCTGGACACCTATAATTTCATACATTATTCCCAGGAACAATCATGTGCGCGGACCGGAAAACAAAGTAATTGCTGGACAGTTCCTTCGGACTCAAACACAGGGTGATTCGGGTTTTGCTTCTTAGTTGCAGCACGGGTCATTATCCTTCTGTGCAACCCTGATCCCATCCACCATCGGTGGGGCTGGATCCAAGTGAGATGAAAACCGCATATCGGTACCCAAAAATGGAGTATAATCATGAACCAAAATCAAATCAAATACAAAACACAATAAAAAAAATACAAGAAAGTGACTATCCCGTGAAACAACAGGGAGACGTAGCCATTACCTTTGTTGAGCCTAAGTTGTGTTTGTTTAGGTTTTTATCTTTAATCATACAGGTGCCAGACACTTCGGAATCAAGCTAGAGTAAACAATAAAGACACAAATAAGACGAGGCAGAATTATTCACAGAAATAATTTTATTGTTATTGACACTCACAGGAATCGGCTGAGACCTTGTGTTAATACTAGCTCTCATCGTTCAGCTTTTCCAGGGAACTCTGCCACCCTTCCTTCCCCTTTACTCACTTCCCCATAACTCTTCTTTGCCAGCTGGAGGAGGGAAGTAGGAGGGGAGAAGATGGAGGAGGTAGACGGGGCAATAGCGGAAGGAGTACAAAGAGGTAGTGAGGAGAGAGGAGGGCAGGGGTAATGAAGATAAGAGGCACATGAGGAGAGCAGGTAGAGAATACAGGGGAGGGAAGAAAATTTGGAATGAACATATTTTATTCTGGTTTGTTTAGGAAATTCCATAACATTTCTGTCTCAGAGAGTTACCTTTTTTTACACTTTTGAATATATTCTTTTAGGCCACTCGGTACTACGAAGACATGAGTAACATTCACTGACAATATTAAGTGTTAATATGCAAGACTATTACCAAGGGAAGACTCATTTGACAAGAGTACCTATCAGTACTGATAAGTATCACCCGGCGTGTTTCCTCCTGTCCGGTGATGGTGAGGGACGCCTTCATGTGGTGGCACTGATATAACCAGGTGGGTCCACTGGTTGGTAATTCAAATGTCCCCAACAACTTCCCTATCTCCTAAAAGGTTGGGAGACTGCAGAAGGGCAATTTAAGCCTGCATTCTACTGAATTCACATTTCAGATAAACCAGAGACCACTACCACCGCCATCAGCACAAAAACAACAAAATAATAAGAATACACTTGTTCAACCGGAAACACAGCTCGGAACCTAGATGTAAATTTGATGGTTGCTTGTCAGAAACACATCACCTGCCTTACTGATCCCTATGCAGTCGACAGATTTTTTATATCCTAAATCTTCATCACCTCACTAAATATAATTAACTATAAATCTGTCACTTTAGCTCTGCCCAGGCTTTCGTCCATTTTCAGGCTGAAAAAGACAATGATACAGTTCTCTGTTCATTCCATTGTATTTTTTTCGTGATCAGAATAACATTTTATTATTTTTTTACATAATTACGTTAAAATGCAGATACGGAATTTTAGGACAAACTAAAGAAAAGAATATAAGAGTATAGGAAAAAAGGAGACTCATTCGTATCTTATATGGCTCATAAAAATTCATGAGGTCAAAACTAGTTACCGAAATTGTGACAGATATAAATTCCTAAAGAGAAAACAAGTCAAGAATACCCCTCCTGCAACTCCCCTGACCAGCCATACTGCTGTGAGGTTATGGCCACTGCATCGCCTCAGCCTCCTGACCACATCCTCGTCTCTTTCCCCCTCTCGGTAATGCCGCAAATGATGACCCAACATTTTCCTGCTCAGACTGATTCATACGTCTGCCGTCTGCCTCCCTCCTTCCCCTTCCCTTCCACCACCACCGCCATCAACACCACCTGTCTTCTCTCATATTTCAGGATAAATATAAAAATATTCATCAACACCTTCACTAACAGAGTTTCTTACTGAACTGAGTAAAATCATCTAATAATACATATCATAAAGTAATTTTCTTGGAACTTGGTTTTCAGCTAACCCATTCTGATCTATATTATAGTTGGTTCGGGAAACTTCTTTGTATATTTCTAAGCAGTTTTGCACATTACATCTTAGAATTCGTCCGTATGTGATTGATACAAACATAGTAGTATCAAAACTGTATAATAACAACCAAGATAATGGCGAAGTGTAATAGGCAAATAAATTGCTGTATAAGAGGTGCTACGATGCCTGCAGTCCCACCCAAAATACGTCCCTGAATCCGATAATGTGCACGTTGTTTTGTTGCTGCTGTATCCAGACGATTATCGAGTAAGTCCTGCTATATGTCTAAGATGTGTTCCAGAATATCACTTTTTTTCTTTTCCTGGTACTGCTCGTGTAAATTAGGGACTACCGGTAAATGAGCATACTAGGTAGCAATACAACTTTAACAGAAAGTTGCTTTGTGATTACTGTGCAAGTCGAAGCAAAAAGCGCTGTAAAAAATCATAACATTTCAAAGGGGATAATAGATGTTCTCAGCAGAACTACAGTACTCTGATATGTCTAAAAAAAATTATAAAAAGGAGCAATGAACCTACTCTAACAGGAAGCATTAAATTTTATTTGGTATGGCGTTTAATTTCATAAATCCCATTAAAATGCCTAAAAAAATAAAATGAGAGGTGTCGTGGGCAAATGCTCCAAAAAACAGTTTTCTAAAGTTGAAGCGAACTGGTGGAGCTAAAAAAAAATGTTGCCACGGTGTGGCGATCTAAAAACAACAATGAACATCGAAGACTTACGTCTTGAGCACTGAAAGTTTCCGCCTATGTACGCACGTGTAATGTGTTTTTCTCTAACATATATGAAGACTCATGTATTGGTTGACATATATTAAAACTGTCATGTTACTGGTCGAGTCGCGTGGAGCAAAATAAAAATACACACAAGAAGCGGTGCCAAGGCACGGCAAACCCGTCCCCTGCAGCCATATAAGTACTGGCGTATTAACACAACAGGATATTTAGTCAGAGATGTCACATATCAAATTTGGAGTAAATCGGGTGAAAATTGACGATTTTATGCCCAATTGAAATTTTAGACCCGACCCACCTGACATTGATCCCCCCACCGCTAACTGGGGGGTGATCCCCCATGATGAAATGAGGCGTGTTATAGGATGCAGATTATGAAGGTGCACATTTAGGGTTTGGTTTTATGTCGATATGACGAATTTGAAATGAGTTATGACAAAAAAACTATTTTAATCTGTCCGCGTTTCTTGACTTTTTTTTTTTGCTTACAGTCTGGCCTTGGCCCAATTTGGCCCAAACTTTACTCAGGTGATCAGAATGTCATAGCCTATTATCCCTGTAATTTTAGTCAAAATCGTACTAGTAGTATTCCGGTAAAGTTGTTAACAGACAGACAGAGAGACAAACAAACAAACAAACAAACAAACAAACTAACAAACAAACAGACAGATAGACAAACCGAGTGAAAACAGTACCCATCCTCGAGCCCGTCTGGGGCGGGGACGGGTAATGACTTTGACATATGTGACATCATTTGGGTTCAGGGTGAAATGTATCCTCCCACATGGCACTGGTTCTCCATAGGACTCGGAGGGTTTAGCTTTGTTTACGCCATAGAGTAGTGACACCAGCTCCTGGCTCCTACCTAGGAGTCCCGGGTTCGATTTCCAGCTTAAACTATAAAAATCCTGCCCTCGTCTTTGTTCGATTTCCAGCTAGAACGATTAAAATTCAGCTTTCGCAGACTAAAGCACAGTATTTGTGGGCACCTGTTTACTATTACTGGTGACCCCAAATGACCTCGGAGGTCAACCCCACATAGCCTATGTCCGAACTGGAGGTCAAAAACTGGGTTGTAGGGGTAGGCTACCTGGCGTTGCCCGGGCCAAAACGGCGAACGCTCTACCGGTGACCTCAAATGATCTAGATCTGATTTTTAAGCCCCCTAAAACCATCCTTGGGTCACCCTGATTCAGAATAGATAGATAGATAGATAAATAGATAGATAGACAGATAGAGAGAGAGAGAGAGAGAGAGAGAGAGAGAGAGAGAGAGAGAGAGAGAGAGAGAGAGAGAGAGAGAGAGAGAGAGAGAGAGAGAGAGAGAGAGAGGAGGTTAGGTAGGAAAGTGGAGAAAACGCCTTAGGTCTTAGGTTTCTATGGCTCACTCGCAGCTGAAAAAATATATATCGTCTGTTGTTAGCCAAAATAAAATACTGGTGTTGTCTCGACATTGAGAGGGGTAAAATCCTGCTCATTAATTTGCTGCCTGATATTAAAGGCGCAATTTTTGTCATAATTTCTTTGTTTCATGGAGTCCCTGGTGAATGTGTGCTCCTGTCTGTGCAATGATTAGGATGTCTTTGTCAGAATGAAGACTTTGTATATGTTTTACCTTCAAGAGGTGACTGGAAGTTTTTCGATCAAGTAATGTCACAAGGGGAGTAGGCTGGCCCTAAAATGTACTGGTGTAGGGTAGCCTTGCCTCGAGCTCCTACATCTCAAAGGAATGAATGAACTTGCCTGTGTTTTTCCTTGTGGTTATCAGTTTAACTTTCGCCGTTCCGGTATTTGGTTGGTTTGATTTTTCAAGTTTGGTTGGGTGGTTGGTTGTTTAGGTATTGATTATTTGGTTGCTCAGGTTTGGCTGATTTGGTTGCTCAGGTTTCCTTTGTTGGGTTGTTCACGTTTAGTTTATTTGTTGCTCAGTTTTAGTTGGTTTAATGACACGGGCTTGGTTACCCAAGTCTATTTACTCATGCTTAGTTGGTCTGGTAGCTCAAGGAATAAATTCAGAAACAAATTTACGATCAGCTTCGTTTCATGTCTGCGATTTATATTTAAAGGACAACCAATGAGAGCCGTTTTTCCGGCAAAAATTACAGGGTAAGGGGAAAGTAGAAAATTCTCGTCTCTTGTTTCTGCAAAAAGAAACCTAAAATTCGATAGCGGTTAAACTGTGAACATACTCGTAATGGAGAATCCCATCCCTGATACAGATGCAGGAACCAAAGGCGTCTGTCGGTAATGAGGGTAATTGGCGTTGTGTGTGAGGGCATCGAACCAGGGTAAACTGCCGTCCACTTTGCCTGTAATGGCTTGTTTGACTACACCGGTGCCAGTAGCCCTTGAGCCTTACTCCCACCCTAACCCACCATCACCCTCGCACCGTCCTTATCCATCCCTCCTACCTCCCTTACCCTCACCCCACACTTTCTCCCTCACTCCGCCCTCAATCTCCTTTCCCCAACGCTTTCTTTGGCACATCACCTTTTATGTATAGTGGAACTCGGTAACAGTTTGACCTTTGGTCGTGCAATAAAACACATACAAAATTCTCATCCTAAAGATCGAGCATTGACTTCTAAAATTCTGCTCTCAACCGAACACTTAAGGAGCTGGTAAAGCAACCAACCAGAATACCAGATAATCCTGACCATAATGCCCATCTCTTGGATCTATTCTTGACAAATAATCCATATCAATACAGGATAAAGGTACTGTCACAACTTGGATCCTCTGACCACAGTCTCATTAAAGCCTCATTAGTTAGCCCTCCCAAACCTCCCCGTTCCGAACCTGTCAGGGTGACCCGTTGGCACTTTGATAGGGGAAACTGGGATGGATTTAGAAATTATCTTGCTGTCATTCCGTAGCAGTCTTTCTTCTCTAGTGATGCCAATTCTTCCCAGTTCCATAATTAGTGATTTTATACTAGCTGATCTGGATTTGTTCATACCAAGTCAGCAGTTCACTAAAAGATCGAACTCTCCAAAATGGTTTGATAGCAACTGTGCAAGAGCAACAGCCCGAAAGTCATTGGCATATAACGCTAACTTAAAAAAAAAACAAACAAACATCTGAATCACTCTGTCAATTTAAAATTGCTAGAAACCATGCAAAAGCTGTCATAAATCTCGCTAAATCAAACTTTCTTCATAACCAAACATCAAAACTACTTAACAGCCCTAATGACAATAGAATATTCTGGTCAACTCTTAATTCTTTCAATAATAACTTTAACAAGTCGTCATCCATTCCCCCACTTAAGTCTTCAGATGGCAACATTACAATTGACCCACATAGGAAAGCAAATATCTTTGCCAGAAATTTTATCATAGAGGAAGTCAGTCAGAACGTCCCACTACTAGAACTTGACTCTCCCGAAATTGTTCCTCTTAAAATACAGACTAAATACGTAATATCCATCCTAGACAATTTACCTACCAACAAAGCTCCAGGCCCAGATGGAATTCCCCCAGTTGTTTTGAAAAAGTGTACCCCAGAACTCGCACCTGTTCTTGCTAAATTATTCAGACTGTGCATAAGTACTTCTTCATTCCCTAATTCACGGAAAGAAGCCAATATCCACCCAGTTCAAAGAAAGGAAGTTCCTCTTACCCCTCTGATTCAGACCAATAGCTGGCACATCTTCTCTTGGTAAAGTATTTGAAATTTTAATCAATAAGCACATAGTTAAACATCTTGAAACCAACAACTAAATTAGCAATAAACAATATGGTTTTCGTCACGAAAGATCCACCATTGACATACTCAATCTCCTGACTCATACCATCCATCAGTCAATCGACCTATATGGAGAAACTCACGCAATAGCCCTTGATATTTCTAAGGCTTTCGAAAGAGTATGGCATCATTCCCTGCTGTCC
>JAGKTI010037589.1:0-10865 GCA_018397915.1 Birgus latro | reverse complement strand
TGAAAAAGTGAACCAGAACAATTATTTGGAGCTCTTATGTGATGTTTTAAGTGACTCTTTTGATAAAACCAAGGCAAGAGTATTTATGCAAGATTCTGCCCCTCCACATGTTGCAAAGTCAGTGAAACAGTGGCTAACAGACTGTGAGGTTCCCTTTATTCGAGATTGGCCCGGAAACAGCCCAGATATCAATCCCATTGAGAATTTATGGGCGCACATGAAGCGGCAGCTGCGTAGTATGGACACATCATCTTTGCCTAAACTTGAGGCTGCAGTCAAGCAGCTATGGAGCAGTTTTAGTCTGTCTGTTCTGCAAAACTACACCATCAGTCTCCCCAGACGCCTTAAGAAGGTAATAATGGTGAAGGGGAATGCCAGTAAATACTAAATTCAATGGTGAGTGTTAATTTATTTGTTTCTCCTTCCTAACCACAAGAATGTTTTCTTTTTTTAAGATGGCATCAACACTTTCCACGCCTACTGTATATATAGTGTATATATAACTCTCTTAATAGTAGCAATGTGCTTTTTTTTTTTTTTTCAAGAGCTAGTGAATTCCTCAGGAAAAGATGGCACTACTGAGAAAAGTAACCTGTTTATTATTATTAATGTCATCTTTCTGAAAACACCTAAAGTTCCATCAATAAAGTTACTTCAGTTAGTAGCCATACAGATTTAATATCAAAATTATAAATGGTGTCTACAAATTAACTTCACAACTTTAGAACTACAAGGTGCAGTAAGCACAATACTAAATAATGGTTTTTGTTACACCAATGAGTAAACAGTAAACTATCAATTATTCATCAGTGCACTATCTGGCCCAAAAATATATCCGGCACAGCTATTTTGGCTCTAATAAAGCAATATCCAGCTAAATTATGCAACATCCGGCACTGAAATACGATTTAGTCGGTCGTCCAATTCAATAGCCAGCACTGTGGCATCTCAACCGGCTCATAAACGGTAGCCAACCAGTGTCAGGGGAAATCCTGAAACTCAGGAGCCAATGAAAATACCCACTATGTACCTGCCAATCAGAATCCACCTCACTCGACATGCCGAGAATACTCCTGCCCTCTCGTTCTTGCCCGTGAATGTCGTACAGTGAAGACGTACCTGCGCACTCTACACTTCTGACCATGCGGTCGCAAAACCCTGGTGCTGTTACTAACTCTATGGCACACTACGTTTAAGGAAGTGTACTGTACAGTATTGTATTGCAAACCTAATGGCCTCTCACTGATCATATCCTAGTGCTCTATTGTTATTGTAAAATTATTATGTACAATGCTGTACAGTTTATGGGTGTAAGCGCTAACCAACAGTGCTATTTCTTCTACTTCTTAGTGCTGTTTCTCCTATCCTCCCATGCTGTTTCTCCTTTTGATGTGTCTCACTTGTAGTCTGAAAGTGCTCGTAACTTGTTGTGCATGATGGCTGAGTTTGTGGCTTTTGTGGTGGTGCCCTGACTGCTACAGGTCCTGCTGGTCTTGTGTCTGGTCCTGGTCCTGGTCTAGATGGTACCTCCACCACCTCCTACAAGGAGTCGTATTGTTCTCTCCATGGAGAAGATGGAGATAATCGAGAAGATGAAGCAAAGCTGGACCATCACAAGGATAATAATGTAGCACTAAAAATGCCTGGGACCACACTGCAGGATCTGCAGAAGAACAAGCACTCCATCAGAATGTTCTTCCAGGGTCAACATGGTGCAACTATGTGACAGCACGAATGCAAGTTGATGGCCATGCCATGCTTTTGTGAACTCAACCAAGCCTGCCTAAAGTGGTTTTGACAACAGCGTGGCAGTGGCATGATTGTGCATCCTGTCGAGCTGAAGGCTGCAGCCACCAATTTCACAGAGCAACTAGGGATTGCGGATTTCAAGGCATCTGAAAGTTGGCCGACTGAGTTCAAACTTCAACATGGGCTGTCCAGTAAGATCACCTGTGCTGAAGCACTGGATGCAGACACAGAAGGAATTGAAGAATTTCGCACCAAGCTTATAAATCTGATTGACGAAGAAGGGTTATGTCATGTTTATAATGCTGATGAAACTGGTCTGTTCTTCAGGTCAGTGACAACTAATGCATAGGCTAACGAGGAGAAGTCATTACCCGGTCATAAGGAATGCAGACAGCTCATCTCTATTTTATGTTGTGTCAACACAATATGCTCCTATCATCTGAAACCTGCTGTAGTGGAGCATGCTGAACAGCTACATTGTCTCCTGGGGTTAACGGATCATCTCCCTGTGATTATTTCCACTCAGTGAAGGCTTGGTTTACAACCAAGATCTTCAAAGACTGGTTCTGTAATCATGCTGTGAAGGAAATTATTCATCATCAAACAGAGAGTCTTGGTCTTGCCCACAACCAGGTGAAGGCTCTGCTGTTCCTTGACAATGCTCCTGCTCAACTTTCTGAGATGGAGTTGGTTGGAGATGAAGCTTGTATTATGGTTATGTTCTTGCCCCCTAATTTGACCTCAAGCTTGAAACCCATGGAGCAGGGTATTATTGTAGCCATGAAGTGGCTGTGCTGGAAAAGGTTTATAGAAGACATGATGCTGTGCTCAAGGACGAGGAGGAGGCAGCCCAAGGTGAGGACAGCAGGGGGAAGAGAATCTTGGCCAATCTCAAGCAGGATTCCCACAAGTCTACAATCTACAAATGGGTGCAAGCTTGGAGGGAACTCTCTGCACTCACGCTTCAGCATGGCTGGCCTTTATTGGTTTCAAAGCTCAGGACTTTCTCCGGCGTATAGAAGCAGCAGGAGAACATGTGACTGAGAACACAATCCATTACTGGCTGGAAGTGAACTAGGGAGACCTCGGTTACAAGACTCTGTCCAAGAGAGAAACTGTGGAGTTCGTGACTGCCAGGGGAACAAAGCTTGAAGTGAAGGAGGAAGAGGAGGACGATGATGACAATGAAGAGGCAGAAATCCTGAGGCTCCAGCAGGTTCGTGATGCGGTGGACGTCAATCTCGACTACTGCGAGCATCCTAATCGGTTGCCCATCTTTGCCAATGCCATGGTCACTTACCTGTAACAGGGCCGTGAGAATGTGACAAAGCTGAAGCGGCGAAGGATTCCCAGGCAGTCCTCCATCACATCCTTTTTCCATCCCATGACACCTACCATTCCGCTACCACAGCCCTCGACCTCCTCACATCATCCTCCATTGCCCGAGCCTTTGGCCTCCTCGTACTGGCCCCTGTCATCCCAGCCCTCTACCTCCTCACACTGTCATTGTTTACCCCACCCAGGCATCACCATGGCCACCTCTTCATCTCAGCCAAGCACCTCGGCCATGGCACCACAATCAACTCCACCGACTGTTGTCTCTCCACCTAAAGTCTCCCCCCAGTCAGAGGGTTCACTGGAGCTCCACCTGATTCCCACTGCCACTCCATCTCCACCACCTACTCCAGTACCCTTGGCAGAGATCAGGCCTGAGGTGGTGGAGGTGAAGTAACCTTAGGGGGAGACATTCACCACTATACAACATGGGATTATGTGTACTGTACAGTACAGTACAGTACAGCACAGTACCGTAATGCACGGTGTACAGCTCTACCCTCTATCAATGCCAACAGTTGGTGAGTACATACAATAGTACACCATATATGGTACTGTGTTACTGTACTGTATCATTACTGTACTGTTTCATAGGCTTAGTTTTCATCTTTTACTCATGGCAAAGATTTTAGGCTAGAGGGTCGAGATGAACAGAATCACAATATCCGGCTAAAACCTGGATGTTGCAGTGGATATGCAATATCCGGCATTTCACATTATTCGGCGTAGGGATTGGCTGAATTTTAACGGATAATTGAGAGTTTACTGTACAGTAGGATCTCACCAACAACGATTTCAACAATAACGTTTTCAGCAATAATGGTAAGTTAGAATAGATACCAGGTTTCCATAATAACGTTTGGATTCACTCGATTAAAGGTTGTTTTGTGGGAAATGTCTGGGCGCACCTTGGATAGCCAGCACACAGCCTGCCTCAGTGTTCCGTGGATCGTCGCTGTGATGAGAAGCGTTTATTTGCTTATTTCCTTGCTCCTCATTCTCTCTCAGAACTCTGAGCACGTGGTTCCAAACTAACCTTAGTTATGCCTAAGCACTTAGCACCCTGAAAGTGCTATGAACACAAGAAAAGCATTTATTCCGAAGGAAAATTTAAAGTTGCTGGATAAATTGGTGTACGGTGTGCAAACGATCAGATAAATACAATGAGTTGGGTGTGTTTACGATGTGGATAGTTTCTTTGTTGGGGGGAGAGGAAAAAGTTAATGATGAAGGCGTAGTAAAATTCGTGTTTTCGCCAGTGGTGCAACGAGTGTGGGGGAAAGGCTTTGTGCACGAATTTTGTTATGAACTGACAGTCTTTAGTAGAGAAAATTCGGCTCTTATGGTATGAGAAGACACTACGTGTTGACGTAAATAGGTAAGATAATGATGTGAGTTCAGTTCTTGTGAATTACTGTATACTGTCATACAAATTATACTGCTTGGCTGACTTGTTTATTATTCATTAGTGGTAGGTGGTGACGACCATCATCCACTCACTTGATGTAGTCCTGCCTACTTCTTCCTTAGCCTTTATCATTCTCTTTCTGAGCCTGCCCTCCTCTCTTCCTATTTCTCCCATCTTTCCTGTCACTTCCTATTGCTTTTCTTTCCTTTACAGGTGGCTTTACATTGAGTGACAAGCCAAATGGTTTCCTGTAAACCAAGAAACCATTTACAACGCTGGGTGGTAACCATATAACCAAACCATACGTGCTCCCTATGTGTCAACAAGTGGGTTGGTGGAGGGTTAGTGCCCCTCCCTGTAAAACAAATAACTCAGAGTCAAATGGCCACCCCTTGCGGGATTGTGGCGTCTGGCAATAGATAGATAGACAGATAGATAGAGAAGTACGTAATCAGTCCATGCTGACAGCTTCAGTAATGCATAGTATGCCTAAGCACTTAGTACCCTGAAAGTGCTATGAACACAAGAATTCATTTATTCCAAAGGAAAATTTAAAGTTGTTGGATGAAGTGGTGTACAGTATGGTGTGCAAACGATCGGGGAGAAAAAAGTTAATGATGAAGAAGGAGTAGTAAAATTCGTGTTTTTCCCAGTGGTGCAATGAGTGTGGGAAAAAAAAAAAAAAAGACTTTGTACCCAAATTTTGTCATGAACTGATGGTCTTTAGTAAAGAAAATTCGGCTCTTATGGTATGTGAAGACACTACGTGTTGACTAGGTAAGATAATGATGTGAGTTCAGTTCTTGTGAATTACTGTATACTGTCATACGAATTATACTGCTTGGCTGACTTGTTTATTATTCATGATTACTGCATTTGTGTGTATCTGAGAAGTGAGAAGTGTGCAATCAGTCCATGCTGACAACTTCAGTACTGTATAGTTTTCCTTTTTTCCTTTACTGTTGATGACTAATGACTTTCAAAGACAGTTTTGCTTCTTTTTTTTCTTTCTTTTTTTTAACGAGTGCGCCGAAAATGATTCTTGGCGAAATATTCATGATGCTTGGAGGCCATTATTCACGTGTTGATCAGGTCAGAAGTTTTTTCATGATTGATGATGAGGACTTTCAAGAAGCTTTTTGGCAATCTCTGGTGGTTAAAATATTTATGGGGAGTATTAGGGGGGTGAAACTAGTCGGTTAGGTTAGGTTAGAATGCACTGATGTGTCAGGTCAGCGAGTATCGTACAGTATGTAAACACATGTCTTGGGAGTCTTACGGTAGACTTATTTATAATAACCTATCTTTAATCATCACACCAAACACCTCACTAACTCCTTTAAGGTGAGTTTTATATCACTCATGATGATTTAATAACTAATCTTATTATTTCAGCTAAAAAAAGTAGTGATAGGAAGGCTTCAGATACGACAAATGGGTAAAAGTCCTGGGATGGCAGCACCAATAAACCCTTTATACATGTATTTTAATGTCACGCAAATAACGTTTTTGCTAATAACACCGTTTTTCTGGCACCAATTAGACGTTATTAGTGAGATCCTACTGTATTCTTAATTTTACAAACGAAACCATCAAGATGGATATGAACTCCACTGATAAAGTGCCAATTATTGTCATGCATCTCACCACACCACAACTTTAGGTCAATGCATGGTGTGGCCTGATGCACAATCAAATAGCTGGTACCATTGGAGAACATACCACAGTGACAGATGTGTCAGTAATTATAAGAATCTACTGTACAGTAAGTCCTCCAATCCGACCATCAATACTTCGAATATCCCATCCACCCATCCATCATCCAATCCTATGTTGCCCCATGAGGAGCACAGAAGCCCAGAGCTAGGCAAGTTGGTCCTGACATTTAAGATGAAAGTGACCAGCCTCACTCATCCCTAAGTGGCATTACGTGAGCAGCAAACCCCAACCACCTCTTGGATATAAACCTCCACTGGCTCAGTCCAACTGGAGTGCCTAAATTACCCAATAAACCACCACATGCCATAATTTGGTTACATGTTACCACTGTAATAACCGAACTCAATCTTAGCAAATTAATCACACTGTCCTGGCTGAGATTCGATCCAGGACCCTTGCATTTTATAGGCGCGCATGTTACCACTGAGCCAAAGAGAGGATCCCCACTTTGCCACTAGACAAGGTGGGCTTTTATACACCCCATTACATCACTCTTTTCTCCCCTCGGTGATTAATTTGGTCAGTTTCGTACACACATGGTAGCGTGGTGCATTGGAGGCCACCACTGGGGTCGCTGCAGACCACACCAGACAGCTCACACCCCCTGGGATGTAAGGATCTCAACATCATATGACCCTCAAGGTCCTTGTCTCACATCCCACTGCTGCCACCAATGTAATAACCGAACTGAAACTTAACAAATTTATCACGCTGTCCTGCCCAAGATTCGATCCAGGGCCCTTGCGCTTTATAGGCACGCACATTACCACCGAGCCAAATAGACGATCCCCGCTTTGCCACTAGGCAACGCAAGCTTTTATACACCACATTACACCACCCAGCATAGTAAATGGTATTCAGGTGTACAGAAAACCATTTGGCTTGTCACTCAGTGCAGAGTCAGCCATAGGCAGAAGGAAGAGGAATGAGTGAAGGAAAGAAAGACTGAAGAGGGAGAGTAAAGTCACCCATAGGCAGAAGGAAGAGGAAAGAATGAAAGAAAGACTGAAGAGGGAGAGTAAAGTCACCCATAGGCAGAAGGAAGAGGAAAGAATGAAAGAAAGACAGAAGAGGAAGGAAGGAAGGAAGAGAGGAAAGGGCAGACACCCAAAGTAACACTACACTGAGTGAGTGGATGGTAAGCGCCCCCACCTACTCCGAACGTTTCGTGGAGGCGCCGAAATCCTGCTAACAGCAGGGAGTGGCAGTAAGCGGGGAGGACGGCCATTTTCAGTTCTGTGCCCAGTCCGATGCTCTCCCAATAATTCCACTCGATATTCGGACTAAAAAGTGACTAAAACAAAGTAGCAATGGCTCTCACACCTACTAGTCATGGTGGACAGAAAACATAAACGAAAGCATGTGACACAATAAGTGATAAACTCAAGGTCTGACCTCTCTCCAGCCACCAGAACCCGCCCACATTCCCCCCCTTCTCACTCTTCCTCCCTCCTACTCTGCCGCACGCTCGAGTTTTTTCTTTCCAATCATTTTTTCACCCCGAAATATTTGGATTAGCAGATTTGTTTTTATACAATAGAATAAGATGAAAAAAAAAGAGTGATATTGCATAAAAAATAATAGTTGTGATGAGTGTAAGTTGAAAGAGCACATAAAAAATGTTTATTCCATTTTTTTTTTTAAGCATTTTTTGGTTACATTTTCAAATATTTCCATGAATGAAAATAGCATCACTGAACTGGAAAGAATTAATGATCATATACATATTTCTAATGTTTTCAGAGGTCCCTCCCACTAATCTTAAAAAATCAGTAGTTCAAAATACCCTCGGTCCCCTGCCATTTGGATTACAAGACTTTTACTGTATATACTTTAGTGCAACAAAAATGAATTTCAGTACTGTGTAAACTTCAGTTCCTCTAAAGAATTAAAGTGTACAGATAATTTATGGACACTCTGTATAATACTAACAACTACGAATTAAGATGAGGGGAAAATCAATGAATACAATATTGTCAATTAAAATTTGTGTACTTTCTAGTGAAAGGGGAGAAAGCTCAACTACTGTACTGTACCTACTCCTGCAAGTACCTCCTAAACAATAAAAGAGTAGAAACTGTTTAGTACCTGAGACTTCCTTTCTCCTCTGCTCCATGTCTTTACTCAAAATTTTCTACCGCATTTGAAAATGGGATACTGGGTTGGTATGATGATGATAATGATACTTTTATCAAACTGTAGTACTGAAACAAAGAAAGTGTATAATGAAAATAAGTTAATAATCTCTGAAGTGTGTAAAATAGGCACTGTTGGTAAGACAGTCATAGCATTCTCTCAACTCCACCACACAATATTGTATCTAGTCACACTTGCCTCTTCACTCACATAGACGAAAAATCTCAAAAAGCCACGATGCACTTCTACAATGCTCTGAGGTCGTTTCTTTTGATAATATGGTGTAAATAAATAAAAAGCATTCATGACATCTCATTTCAGCACCCTCCTTCTTCGAGAGATGGGTCTTTGCTTACTCCCGAGGAAGGCAGGGTAGAAAGAGGGAGGCTTGGTAGGGGGAGGAGGATATGGGGGTTATGAAAGTAAGATGAGGTTACTCAGGATGATCTACAATAACCTATGACATAAATAACCACCATCCGCATTCTTAAACAAATAATTAAATTGCTATGGTTGAAACATCACATCAGTAAGTTTAAAATTATGTTAAACCTTCAGTGAGGAATTTCTTTAATGACTGCAGCTATTTAACAAAGGCTGGTAATGAATGTAAAGGCATAATGCAGAAAATCACAGATTAATCCTCTATCACTCTCAAGTGAGTTAAAAGATATGAGTGAGTTGGAAAGTAGGAGAGAAGACCAACAACTTTCCTCCAAACCGCTCACTCAAATTCCTGTGACCTTCATCCCTCTCTCCCAACCTTCCTTTCCCTCTCAGAGTTTAGGAAAATCAGTGCTATATAAACTCATCTGCAAGTATTAGCTCTCCCTGGCAAACAGTCACAGAGTAAATGCAGTCAATGTGTAACAGTTAAGAAGGCTTTAAAAGCTACAAGTCATAAAAGACAGTACAGTATATACTTCACTGTGTCATAGTTAACATGACAGCTACAATATATTAAAAAATGGAAACATTAAATGAAAAACTTTTCACTACCATGACTGTTGAAGTGCTCTTAAAAGAGCAACTCACAGCAGCTTAGTGAGAGTATGTCAGGGCAAACCAATGATCAACAGAGTTTTAATAGCATGATGATACAATCGTAGTGAAGAATTAACGTACTGTGGTGGGCTGGGTTCATTAGTCCTGCCAAGGGGTTGAGGGACAGCAAGCCCCCCCCCTGGCTGACATGGGGGCCCAGCAGCCCTTTAGTGGTGGGGGCGGTCGACACCAGGGTTGGCCCCGCCCCATTTTTTTCACCTGGCCCGAAAAGTCCTTGCACACCCTTGAAGATGTTTTTAACAAACTTTACGGGCGCCTTCGCATCTGTGAGAGAACCGAGACGATCACTCACGCACGCGACTAGCAAACTTTGGCCCATTCTAGACTGCCAACTAGTCCTAGGTTACAGCTATGCCTACATCTTACCAAGGCATACACCACACCCTTGTCCACTCCTCGCATCCAAAACAAGTAACTCTAAGAGTACTGCGGGGGGACAATAGGCTGTCACTGCTTACTTTATGGTGGCCCAATTATCCACTATATTCTAGGCAAGCTGGGAAAGCTGGTGCGGCAGTAGGTATAGCAGTATGGTGGAGTGGACACAGATAGTGTCAGTAATGAGGTGCTATTTAAGAGATGGTGATTAAAGCCTGTGGTGGAAAAAGCTTGTACTTATGGAATGGTTATAAGTATAGCTGATGAAAATACAGTACCATCTTTCAGTATTAGTGATACACTAATATCTTAAAGCAGTAATGGTGAAGAAAGCAACAGATGATTGCAGTGTTAATGTGGATTACATTATTGCTTGCTATGAGACAGCTGGTTATGTAATAAAATGTAGAAATGGCTGTGGAAGACTTCTTAAACAACCTGTACTAAAAACTATGTTCTGATGACTGACACGATTCAGTGGCTGCTGTAGCTTTCAAGGAGTCTAACAGATGTTATGGCATTGTGTTAAAGCACAGCTGCACTAGTTCAAGAAGAAGGAAGAGTCCAGGGAATCATGACAGCATCTGACAGACCTAGTCAAAATTTTCTGACTTGCAGTAGTTCAAATCCACTGACCTCTGATGAAATCACAAAAGAAAGGGACATATTTGTACACTGAAACCAACTGCCAAAATAATGCAGTTCCTTCAATTTCGCAGAAAACTCAAAGAGCAATTGCTGTAAAGCTCTTCAACATTTCAACTTAAAATGTTACTGTGCATCAATATCTACCACTAATGTAAAAAAGGTCTATTGTTTAAACCAACAAATAGAGATGGTAATCAACAATCTGAGAATTTCTCAAATAATACTGTAGCTGTAAGTGAAATTCCCTGGACAAAAGAAGAAACTCAACACAGCATCTAAATCAAAAGGAACAATGCAGGGAGGGAGGCTAGGTAATACAAGAGGGCTTTAAAGTGAGACTCTACCAAAGATGATCTAAATAAGAACCCAGCCAAGATACCTAAAGAGAAATTAAAAGAGGTTAAGAACTGCAGAAGTGTGTGAAGCT
>JAGKTI010037588.1:0-10865 GCA_018397915.1 Birgus latro | reverse complement strand
GCTTGAGGTGAGATGAATGCAATAGAGACGGACAGGTGTAATAGAGATGCGAAGACGAAGGCTACATAGACAGGTGAACAAAAAAAGAGGTGTGATAATGTGTGTGATAATGAAAGGAACAGAGAGGTATACCAAAGAGAGGTGTGTCAAAGAAACAGGTGTTGAGACAAGCATAGAAAGAGAAGTTGACCAGAGAGAGAGAGAGAGAGATATATGTTAGAATGAGGATGACAGGAGTAAAAAGAGAGAGGTGTGTCAAAGAAATAGGTGCACAAAGAAATACGTGTGTCAAAGAAATAGATGTAGTGTGCCAAAGAAACTGGCGCACAAAGAGAAAGGTGTTTCAAAGACACAGGTGTATAAACAAAAGTGTGCCAGAGAAAGTGTACAGAGAGGTGTGCTAAAGAAACAGATGTACAAAGCGACTTGTACCAAAGATGCAAGTGTACCGAGAGCAGCGTCAGTGAGGCATGTGTTCACAGAGATAGGTGCACAAACAAAGATGTGCCTAAGAGACAGGTGTACAAAGAAATATGTGTTAATGAGAGATCATAAAGAGGTGTGTTAAAGAGTGGCATATAGTGCGAGGTGTGCCAAACAGAGTCGAAAAGTGTGCCAGATAGCAAACGGTAGAGAGCAGTGGCACAGACAGAACAGAAAGAGGTGTGTTATAGAGAGAGGTGTACCAAAGAGAGAGCAGAGAGCTGTGCCAGAGAGAGGTGTGCTAAAAGGAGAACAGAGGGGCGTGCCAAAGAAAGCTGAAAGGTGTGCCAAAGAAAGCTGAGAGGTGTGCCAAAGAAAGCTGAGAGGTGTGCCAAAGAAAGAGAAGTGAGGCGTGCCGAAGGCAGGGCAGAGAGGTGTGCCAAAGAGAAAGCAGATACGTGTGCCAAGGGATAGCAGTGAAGCACGCCGAAGAGAGAGCAGAGGGGTGTGCCAAAGAGAGACCAGAGAGGTGTACCAAGAAGTGAACAGAGAGGTGTGCCAAAGAGAGGGTAGAGAGGTGTGCCAAAGAGATAAGTGTACAAAAGAAGCAGGTACACAAAGAGAGGGTCAACAAGGAAGCGGGCGTATAAAGAGGAGTGCTAAATAAGCTGGTGTACATAGAAAGAGGTGCAATTTGCCACCGGGTCGATTAAACGTCTCTAGGGAGGAGATATCGTAACAACCTCGCCACTACAAATATGTCTGTCAACCATCATGGCCTCACTGACTTATTCACGTTACTACTACCACAGCAGTGGGTCAGGGTCTGCGAATCCGAAAAAGAAAATCACATGTGATGGTTTTCATTTTTCAGACTTGCGATAGTGAGATAGCTACGAGGCCTCCTTAGAAGTGCTACGTTAAACCCATTGCAGTTTTACATTCTGCATAAAAGAGATGTGTCCCAAAGAGACAGATGTATAGAGCTGTGCCTGTGATATAGTTGTACATAAAGGAGCTTTATCAAGGCTTGGTAAAATGAAGTAACTGCTCAGGACTGGACTCTGTTATGATAATAAGGCTGTGTTGCTGTCGTTTAAGAAGCCCTCCTAGAAATCCCCCATGCCGGTATACTTCTTTACCTGTTACGTTGTGTGGATATATCTGTCTGCCTATTGTCACACGCCTCAGTCCTGTAAGGGGTGGCCACAAACAAACTGCCTCCATGTCCAAGGCCTTCTAAAAATAGATTTTTAGAAGGCCTTGCCATTGCGCCCTGTCCCCCGCCATTTCACTGCCCTCCCTCCAGCTCACACACCCCTCTCTCATAAACCTCTCCACCCCCCCCCCCCACCCCCAACTCCCCCTCCCACCCCCCCCCCCTCTCCCCCCAGCTCACTCACATACACTCCTCGTTAGTCTCTCGCTCTCCAACGTCTCCACATGGCCAAACCACCTCAGTGTATTTTTCCTAACGCTTTCTATCACATCAACATGCACACCACAATGCACCTTCACTTCCTCGTTTGTCAGTCTGTCTCTCCATGTAACTCCACATGCACCTTTCAAATCACTCATTTGCACTGCTCTCACTCTCGACTTGTGTCTTTCCAACAAGGTTCCATACGTTAGAGCTGGCATCACAATACTATCATGCAGCGACTTTTTTACTTTCATTCTCACCTCCCTGTTTCTTATCACTGCTTTCAAAGAACCAGCAACCTTTCTTGCTTGCTGTACCCTTTCAAGCACTTCATCCTTCAAACTTCCATCCTTAATTACACTACCCAATTACTTAAAGTACTTCCCCCCTGGGGAAGTGGGGATAGAATACTTCCCCAGTATTCCCTGCTTGTCGTAAGAGGCGACTAAAAGGGACACTTTTATCTACATTCCATTTGCTGTCTCTCCTTTCCTTGTACTTTGTCTGTCCTAACCCTCTGCATTTTATTTTATTTTAGTTAATTTCCTCCCTCCACTGTCTGGTTCCTGCGAGCCACTGGCACTGGTAAAATATTTTTCTGTCTAAGAAATCTTGATGAACTCTGGTTATGAAGCAATGGCCCTCAGTTCCGTGCAGCCCTTAAATGGCCAGAGTGTGCTAAGTATCCCACGGTGTAGGAATAAGTTTATACATCAAAAAAGAACATTAAAAATAGGAAATTGGAATGTTCGAACTCTCAGTTATAGATATTTGTGCTCTTAAAGAAACAAGGTTGCTTAGAGTTGATAAAATGAACTTGGAAGATGGTATTACTTTGTTGGTTTCTGGTAAAAGTGATGGAAATCATTACCAGCGAGTAGGCTTACTGTTGAGCAGAGATGCTTGCAAGGCATTATGTGAGTTTGAGCCAATTAATGAGCGCTTGCTTTATGCTCGTTTAAAGTCTGACCATGGTAATATCAGTATGGTGGTGTGGTACGGTCCGACGAATGAGGCTGCTGATGAAATGAAGGATGACTTTTATGGGAAGCTGCAGGATGTAGTGAATAGAGTGGCAAGACATGATGTGTTAGTTAGTGGTGATTTTAATGCGATTGTTGGTAATAGTAGGGATGGCTTTGAAGATTGTATGGGTAAGAAGGGTGTTGGTGTAAGAAACGAAAATGGAGTGCACTTTGGAAGCTTTTGTTTGGCAAATGACCTTATGATTGGTGGAGCTATCTTTGAGCGTAGAAAAATACATAAAACTACTTGGATTTCACCATGAGGTAAATATTGTAACCAGACTGACCACACTGCAATCAGCAGAAGGCTTAGGAGTTATTTGCAAGATGTCTGCGTAAGGAGGGGGGCAGATATAGGTACTCGTAGTGATCATCAGCTTGTGTCAAAGATTAAAATAAAACTTGAGAGAAACGTTAATGGTAATTGTACAGGAGGTAATAAATATGATTTTGATGAGGTGAGAAATGATGAGAACACGAAGGAAAAGTTTCGGTGGGAATGTAGGAACAGGTTTCTAGTCCTGCACACTTTGATGGAATCTGAAGACAATGATATTAATCAAAAATGTGGAAAGAGGTAAAAAAGGTATTGCATGAGAGTGCTAAGGTTACTATTAAGACAAAGAGAAAAGCGAGAAGGAACAGTGAATGTCAGATGAAACATGGAATGCAATTCAGAAAAGGAAAGAGGCGAGTTAAGAAGTGAAGAACAATATGTTGATGGCCAGGCAGATGAAATACTTAGATTAGAGCAAAGTACTGGAGATTACATTCTGAGACAGAAAGACTCGTTAGACGTGATAAGAGGAGGCAATATGATGAAAACGCAACAGAGACAGAAATTAAGTAAAAATGACGGTCAGGGCACAAGAGCAGCGTATCAGGCCATAAAGGAGTTAACTGGGACTGAAAGAGACGTAAGGAAATACCTGTACGAGATAGAAACGGTAACTTGATGACTAAAGATTTGGATATAAAAGGAGGGTGGAAAGAACATCTTGAATCTGTTCTAAATAGACCAATCCCAGCTGAAGAGGACATTTTGCCAGCTGAGAGAGAGATTTGCAGATAGAAACACGGGATATATAACCTTGGAAGAGTTAGCAAAATCTACAAAGGAATTAAAGAATTTTAAGGCCCCAGGAGAGGATGGAATATTTCCTGAAATGCTTAAGGTGGAAAACGATGAGCTGATGAATGCGCTTTTGAAACTTTTTAAAGAGGCTTGGAATAAATACAGTGATTATAAAAATACCAAAAAAGGGAGATTTACGTGTGTGTGGAAACTGGAAGATAACTTTGACACCTGTAGTTGCAAAAGTCTTTTCCAAAATCTCGTTGAAGAGAACAGAGCCAGTAATTGATAAAATTTTAAGAGATGAACAAGCTGGATTTAGAAAGGGTCGAGGTTGTAATGATCAGATTTTTATTGTAAGGCAGCTAACGCAACAAGCCAATGAGACGAAAATGCCACTTAGTATGTGTTTTGAGGGTTTTGAAAAGGCTTTTGATAGTGTTTCACGTGGAGCTATGTTGAAAATTATGAGATTTTTTGGTATACCAGAAAAGTTTGCAAATATTATTAGAAGCATGCATGAAGGTACTTTTTGTAAGGTAATGGTGGGTGGAGTGATCCATGTGAAGTTAGGTCAGGAGTGATGCAAGGAGTTCTTTCGCCACTGCTGTTTGTGTTGGTTATGGATTATGTTGTGAGAAAGGCTGTAAGGAGTACAGGTGCAGGAATTAACTGGAAAGAAAATAAGAGGTTCATGGATTTGGACTATGCTGATGATATTGTACTGATTTGCGGAAGTATTTACGAGATGCAGAGGGTGCTTGATTGTTTGGTGGAGGAAGGAGAAAAAGTGGGATTGGTAATATCTGGGAACGATTGTATCATCTAATGGATCATCAAACAAGGAAACTGAGGAGACGATTAGACAGGCTTGGCGAGCTGTTCGAATGCTGAAATCTGTTTGGAATAATAATATGCTTTCCGTACATACTAAAGTAAAAATTTATAAGTCCATGGTTAGACCAATTTTAATTTATGGGCATGAGTCATGGTACAGTACAACTGCAACAGATCAACAAGTATTAGGATTTGAGAATAAAATACTGAGAAGGATTCTTGGGGTAAAGTGGCAGGACAGAGTTGCAAATGAAAGAGTAAGGGATATTACGTGAGTGGAACCAGCTGATGAATATGTAAGACTGTCTCGCTGGAAATGGCTGGGGCACATATATAGAAAAGAAGGCAGGTTAATACAGGATGTGCCAGAGCGGACTGCCAGAGGAAGCAGAGGCAGAGGTAGGCCGAGGGAAACCTGGTTGAGGACAATGAAAAGAGAAGCAGGAGAGGAGTGTTGGTGGGACCTGAAGGAGATGGCAAGAGACAAATATTGGTGGAGAGAGTTCATCGAGGCTCTATGCATCCCGTGGGGTGCCACAGGAAATGACTGATTGACTGATTGATTAAATGCACTCATATTTTCCATTTCCTCATAATCCAACTTTACTGTACATTCAGTGAATTCATTTCTCTCCAACACCATAAATTTACTCTTCCCTACATTCACCTTTAGATTCCGTTTCTTACACACTCTCCCAAACTCATTCATCAAGCCCTGCAGTTCTCCCTCCTCTTGACTTAACAATACAGTATCATATGCAAACAACAATACAGGAAGATTTCTAACGCCGTCCTCTCTCATTAGGGCCACTCCAACACCCATTGCTCTACCTTCTATCTCTTTTATAACCCCACTCGTATACAGATTGAACAACCAAGGAGACATGACACATCCCGGTTTCAATCCAACATTCAGACAGAAAAATTCACTCAGTTCACTATCCACACGCACTGCAGCCTTAACCCCTTCGTACATACTCCTCACGGCATTCAACAACTTCCCACTTACTCCATACTGTATATTTTTAATATTTCCACACTCCTTGTCCACTCTGTTATGTGATTTCTCCAAATCCATGAAGGCCACATACAACTTCCTTCCCTTCTTTAGGAACTTCCCCACTAAAGACCTAAGGATGAATATTTGATCTACACAACCTCTTCCCTTCCTAAAACTTGCCTGTTCTTCTCCAACTAATTCCTCTGTTATTTCCCTAACTCTGTCAATAAGTATCTTACCATATGCTTTGCCTATAACACTGTGAAGACAAATGTCCCTATGACTGCCACTTCTTTTTGCCCTTTTTCTTTGTACAGGGGAATAATTACACCTGACTTCCAATCTTCCTGGACTCTACCTTCCTCCCAGGGCCATTTGCATGTCTCCCAAATCCTTTCCACTACTATCTCTCCCCCATCCTTCAGGAATTCACCACACACTCCATTAATTCCTGGGGATTTCCCCATTTTGACTTTCTTCACTGCCTCCACTACTTCCATACTACTGCTCTCTTCCTCCCTTCTCACCACCCCCCTTCTCTCAGCCTTTCCCCAGCAGCTTATACCAAAACGATATGAATAACATGAAGGAGAACAATTTGGTGTAAAATGTAAAATAAATCGTTAAGGAAGAGGTGTAAGAAAGCCCCCACAAGCCTGTCACTATATAGCCTAACTTCAGATTCCCTCCCCCTTTCTTCCTTTTCGAAACTTCTAAATTTACCTTCACAGACATTACCTTTTTATTCCTGAGAAATAATTGGCACCATTTTTTTTTTTTTACGTGGCATAGGCTGATGCTGACTTAAGTTTTCCCTTCAGTATGATGATACAGTATATTTTAAAATTTTATTCTTGCTATTTCCAAGCGATTTTGTTTAACTTAGAAGAAACCTCTAGTACTAGCGTTTTTGAAGGCTGTATCTCACCCCTCCAGTTTGAAAAGTCCATCCTAAAGTGAATAAAATCGCCTTTAGATGGCAAGAATAAAATATGATGTGCAACACGTCACCAGACTGAAGGGGTTACTACGATACTTTAAGATGGCATAATTTAGTTGAACCCTGTATGCATCAATTACCTTAAAATGAAAACATAGCTGTGAATATCAGTTGTTGTCATAATTGGCCATCAGCGCAGTTCTTGGCCTGGGTGGAGGGGGAGTGTGGCCCATTTACCGTGAATTTGAATACGACTCCTGGCAACCCGCATGGAAACAGTTGCCATTGTAACCTCTTGCACGAAAAGTCCCTCACAAGTTGAACAAGGTATTCTGTTGGCTGCAAGACTAAAATTTGACACGCCATCGTAATCGGTTAGTACCTTCGGTGTAATGAGGTTCCTTTGGTTTCATTTCTGCTACTTCCATGTCACCTTATTTAGCTCAGGGAAGATATGTATTAGAGGCTGGGTTGATAAAGGCTACATCTAACCCTCCCAATTCCAAGAGTGATTCCTAAGCTAAATAAAACTGCTGCAAAACAAGAATAACATAAAAAAAAAAAAAAAAGGTCATTGCAGTGGAAGTGAATTTACGTCTCTTGGAATTTCAGGTTTGCTACCGCCAGACGAGTTTATTCATGTTAAGGGAGACGTGTTGAAGTGAAGGGGTTGAGAGGATTAGGAAGTGTGAGCCGTATATGGGACAGACAGAGAGGGAGCAAAATTTATGGCAACAGGGAAAAAGTGACAGCTTAAAGACAGACAAGAAAAAAGTTCTCAAAACCTGGTGAAGGGAAGAGGGTGAAGGGTGTTGTGGATAGGGTGGCGTGTGCGGAGGGGTGAGGAGAAATGAGAGTGAGTAAGGAGGGGTACTGGGAGGGGTCGGGGATGGGTATAGGAAGGTAATGGAAGGAATCACAGGTGGGTGAGGATGAGGGTGACAGTAAGGGTGGAGGATGGTTAGGGTGAGAGGCTGAGTGAGGGTGGGGGTCAAACAGTGGTGGTGGGAGCGTTGCGGGTGAGGGTGGGTAAGGGTGAAGGTGGGAGAGGCTCGGGGAGGGAGACTGGGTGACAGGAAGGATGAGGGAGTCGGGGCTGGGTAAGAGCGGGTGGGGAGACGGGCGATGGTGAGGACACGAGGGGTGAGGGAGGGGAACACTAGGGTGAGAGACTGGGTGAGGGAATGTGAGTCAGGGTCAGGGGGTAGTTTTGAGGCATGGATGAGGATGGGAGAGGGTAAGGGGGGGGATGTGTGTAGGGGTTAGAGGGTGGGTGAGGGACAGGTGAGGGTGAGGACGGGGATGGGGAGGGTTTGATCCTGGATGTGAGGGTGGGTGAGGCGAGGGTGGTGAGAGAGGTAAGGGGATGGGGAGAAGGCAGGGAGATAAAGCCATGAGGAGAAGATATATAACAGAGTGGGCGCGGGGATAGGGTGGGTGAGGGTGTGGGTGATGGGGTGGGTGAGGGAGGCAGGATGGAGGTGGGGCCACGATATAGCACAACAACCACAAAACGTAACAACAAAAGCATTAGCACCACCACCACACTCTTCAACCACAACAACCACCACAACAACGCCCCCCCCAGCAGTGTAATGCAGCAAGGCACTCTACTCTCCAAGAACACGATATTCTTCAGCCACCCACTACTCCTTTCTAGTAAGGCCGAAAGTTGCGGCGGAAGCATCACTCTCTCGCATCAAAATAAAATAAATAAATAAATACAGTAAATGAATAAAAAGATGCCACACAACAGCCGCTCTTCTTAACACTACCTATTGCCGGACGCCGCATCCTGTTTGGGGCGACCTTGACACCTTGCGTTTCTGTCCCTCCTCAGTAACAACCTTCTTCCCACAACACCCCCCCTTTAGGCTACACATTCCAGCACCTAATCTCTCCATCTCTTTCTCGGTCTCCCTCTCCCCCTCCTCCTCCCAGCCACCTCACTCTCATTTACTCTCCTAGTCAGTCTCTCACTCTCCATACGACATAAATAATACTGCCACGGAGAGATGCATGAAAAACTATGGATGTGTGTTAATAA
Organism: Birgus latro; assembly: GCA_018397915.1. NCBI lineage: Eukaryota > Metazoa > Arthropoda > Malacostraca > Decapoda > Coenobitidae > Birgus > Birgus latro. The sequence continues at coordinate 2,095 of JAGKTI010037588.1, read as the reverse complement.
GAACGGGATGTTAATATGAACAGGATAATGTAATGATGAACAGAATCAGTGTATTCATGAACAGAATGTGTGTCAATATGAGCTTGGTGAAGGTATACATTCAGTGTAACAGAATGCAAGTTTCGCTTTTCCTGTTTCTGGATACTACTTCACCCCGTTGTTAGGCAGGACACAGGGTCAGGATAATGATGATGATGATGATGATGATGATGATGATGATAATGATGATGACGATGATGATGACGATGGTGCCAAACCTTTTGTAGCATTATAATAACTGAGCGGCATTTTACTCCGTCCAGTTCATTATGACCCAAAGCTACCATTCTCTTACCTTGAATGCTCAGCTGTGGCATGAGATTAACGCTAGAGTACGATGCTGTTCACGAAGAAGTGGCATGAGAGGCAGGTACAGCTGTGGTACTGGCCGCGTCTACTACTGAACAACGGGAAGCATGCTACAAATGGATCGATAGTCTCCGCGTACTTGGGGTGGACGAACTAACTACAGTATTTACTCACTTGCACTGCGAGAATGTAACACCATCTAACTGTACATAATAACATAGCTACTGACTTCGCCAGTGGCACTTGCTTCCACAGTCAGCGGCTGATGTGCATCACCTAAAGACTAAATTCACAGAGCTGGGAACATGAAGCCAGATACGTCGGTGTTGTATTTGGCTCTATCACGGCGTAGATTGTTTAGCTCTATGGATCGTGTTCGCATGGGCCTAGCAGGCTCCCTTCGCCTTCTTCCTTACTGGTTTGTCTCCCTAGGGGCATGTTATTGTTCTCTTTTATGATATTTTTGCAAAGTATGTCGATATTTAAAAGATATACCATACTGTATAATTAAAGTGGCAGGTGTCATTACGACCTTCATAAGAATTAAAGACCTGAGTAACGAGGCAACAAGACGACTGCCTGAAGGTGTATCAGTGCTGACATTGACGTACGGGTGTCAGATCTTAAAATGGAATGAATATTAAACGCAAAGAGTGACAGAAGTAGATATGGGGCTGCTCACATACAGGGGGGTGCCAAGGCTGGATGGGATAATAGTAATGTTGATTCGCAGAAGATCTGGAATAAGGAAACAGGCTGTTGGGAGAGTAGCGGAGAGTGTGCTCTGATATCATCGCCACAGAGGAAGAATGGATAGTGTGGTGAAACGGTGTATGTATGAGCGAGGTTGATGATCGGAGGTGGCGTGAGTCTAGGATGAGGAAAAGGAGAATGAGAATGTTAAGTGAATGTGTGAATATGCGAGTATGGAGGCTGAGGAAGCAAAACGATTAGCGATGGATACAAACAGATGGATGGAGTATGTATGGAGACCCACATTATACATACTGCACCTAGGTTAACTTCGCGCTCTCCGCAGTGGTCTCTGTCTCATGATTTGTTCCACATGCAGTATGAGGAACATTTAGTACGAATCATTTGGCCTGCAAAGTGGGGTGTCAATGCGTTAGTGGTTGACGTTAGAATACACTTGACATGGGGGTAAATATCGGTGTAAACAGGGTTAGGTCAAAGTTACGTTACCGCGAATCTCTTAAAATGTGAAGTGATATGCCAACCAGACCCAACCCAGCCTAACCTAACCTAGCCGCGAAGCAATGAAACTGGCCCACACTTACCACCACGGAACTACTTCCTCACATCAGGGAAGGGTGGCCATCATTAGAGGAACTGTGACGGTATGCTTCTGTACGACTCCTCTCACTCCATCAATCATTAGGTAAAAGAATTATGATGATGATGGCGATAGTAATGATGATAATAATAGCCAACTGAATATCATGGTGCAATAGGTAAAATAAACAGGTAAGCTATCGGCGTTACGGCTCCTCCTAAGTTCACGAAGTACGACCTGCTTGAAATTGCTGCAGAGGAAAATCTTTGCTTCACTTCTCTGGAAACTGCTTTTTTCCGTAGCCTATTATCTCTAGAGCTGTTTGACTGGTATGCTGTGGAGAATCTGCAGCTGCCATATCATCACGTCTTTGGCAGATTATAGACTTGGATGAGATTAGTTGTAGTCTGCGTTTTGAGAAATTAAATATATTAAGATCTTTTACAAGCGCCT